>JAQIXS010005437.1:0-12610 GCA_034700785.1 Rossiulus vilnensis
CCCTTTTAACCCCCCCCCTCCCCCCATTTACCCTAATCACACTTTGATTTCGCCAAAGAGGCCCGCTGACAACCCCTTCTTCCGGAAGCCACCGCGCACTTCCGATACAATGGCCACAAAAGATGTTGAACTAATTCCCTAATGAAACCCAAACCTCCCAGAGGTTCATGAACCAGATGAAGGCCGTTTCTGGTTAATTGGCACCAGTCACCTCTCAATCTGCTCTCACTCGATGTCTACTCCCAAATTGGCCACTGGCTGTTGCCCCTTCACCCCCCCCTCCTCCTCCCCATGCATTTTCCCGCATCCCTTCTGCGTCCATGGACCTGGGGCTACGCATCGTCATGTGTGTCTTTGTGGTGAAAACCTGATGCGCCAGGAATGTGACAACAATGATGAGTCGATTTGGCCGAATTGTGCGTGTATCTCACACCCGCAACTTTTTTATTTATTTCTTAAGTCTTTTTTTTTCTGGTTCTTGGGTTGCTGGGATGGATGGACGGCGTGGTGGGGTGGTCAAAGCCGACATGATTGCCCGCTGTGCCGGACAATGGCGCTACAAGCGTCGCTCACCTGGGCTCTTCACAGCCTTCACAGTCCAGGGCCAATTGTTTGGAAAAATGCGTACAAAAAGCCAGCCATTCGGCCTTTTTGGGCGGCCTCTTTGGCGTTTTCTCGCCTGCCTGAGCTTCTATGGGATTGAGTTGGAGCCCTGAAGAGGGCTCTGAATGCCAGAATGGACAGCGATGTGTGCGGCGGACACGGGTGGCCCCAGCCACCGTGAAAACCCGGGCACATGGGTGCATTTATAGGAATCATTTCCACCCAATTTGTACTTCTGCCCGTTTTCTAAGGCATTCCTCCTGCAGCCACGGAGTGGGCAAAAAAAACAACACCAACAACATCACCTCGATTGTTTATTAAGAAAGCCTGTTTTTAGAGTCTGGAAATTTAATTACTGCACACTGCAGGAAGCACGGGAGGAACCTCTGGTACCTGTGCGAGAAACGCTATGCGGGTGATGGACGTTAATTAAGCTGGTCTTTGTGGGCTTTGTCGAGGAGGCCACGAAAATCTGGGCCTCCGGAGCTGCTTCCCTCCCCCCCCCCTCCTCAGAATCTACCTGCATTTGCATATTTCGATTCGGGATACTGGAGCATGCATGCTTGGCCCCCCCCATCCCAAATCGGTTAGCTGGCCCTACGTGAAGTTGCATGGTGCTGGTTTTGGCAATTGAGGCTGTACTTAAGCTGATGTCGATTAGAAAGCTACCTGGAGCTTGTTCAGGCAAAAAACTGATACTGAGATAATGAGATATTCGAGCTTAGGGCTTCAACAGAAGCTGATAATGAGTTTTTTTTTTCTTTTTCTTTTTGGGAAATAAGACAATAATGATGCATGAAAAGATTCAAAACGGAATCAGTTTGTGCCTTACAGAGAACGGAATTGATGCTACACACGAACTGTGAAATGCACTCCAGAGCAAAGAAATCGGCCCACCTAAAGGTATTAAAAATGTATTTTTGTACAGCGAGTAGATATCCAATTTAAAATCATAATGACTCGTTTTGTGAACAATGAATCGCTCTTTGCAATGCGCCTAATTTGACTGAAATGCTTCATGAATTTCTCAGGTGAGAGGCCTTGAAACAACAGCAAACCATTTGCAGTTTTTAAAGACACATACATGTAGCCTACATGTCTTTACCTCTGAAGGGAATTACGATGTCCTGGTTGTATTGTGTGTCCTGTCCGTAATTGTAATGATAATGTTTTGTGTGATTTGTACGAAGCACGATGCATTTTCTGTGCAATCGGTGTGAATTTATGGCCATTGCAATGCTTGGTAAGTTCTTTAAATTGTGCATACAACGAGACATTAGGATTTTAAATTGGGCGTGTAGTTGCGGAATAAAATGCATTTTTTTTTTTTAAATATACCTTTTGGAGTGTCAGTGTCTTTGCTCGTAAGTGCAGATACAAACAAATGTTTTCAAATTGGATGATTTTTTAGTGGCTATTGCTTTTCTAACGCTTGCAAAATAACCTTAGATGAAAAATTAGCTAATGGTAATTCAAAAACTATCAAAGACTTTTGAGGGGCGATCCTTAAATGACATCATTACATACATGTACACGTTCACGTACAAAGTATCGAGGAAGTACACGAATTTCAGAGGTTTTACTCAAATTTCTTCTAAATTCAATAATTGGTTTCGGAAAAAAAAGTGTTCAGTATTGGATATACGGAAATGTGAGAGTATAGAATGTATTTCTCAAAAATTAGGGTCCATAACACATGCGGCTTGTTTGAACTTTGAGTTGTCAGACTGCCCAGCCCCGAGGCGCCATCTGTAAAAGGTCGTCGATGTTTGAACTTTAGAGGCTGTTGCGCATTGATATTGAAATACAGACACCAAAAATGATCAGGACGTGGTTTATGGATTTGGTTAGTGAGCGTTCAGTGGCGTTCTAACCACGATGGTAGACGTCATGAGGGTCTTTTGCGTGGACCAGGTAGGGTCCAGGCTCCAGCCCGATAAGCTAAACACACAAGTGAGTCGGTGGCCTTACAAATGTTCGTCAGTAGTGATAACCGTGAAAATTGATTGAAGAAAAAGTTAAAATCGGTCTTTCTTAGGCCGGCTGGGAGGAGACTGGAAAAGAGACGACCTGCATGGGGCGACCCTGGATCCGTTTGCCCAATAATTTCAAAGACGGTGAGACTCTTTATGAAAAGACACAATTTTCTCATGCATGCATACACTTACGTTAAATTCGATTGTGTAAACTGCGAATAACTTTTAAACTATCCTGAAAGATTTTTTGTGTGTGGCCCATGTGCCATGCTTGATTCCATATCTGATCTGGTGTATAAGGCAACTTGAAAAGACCAAAATGTGTCAAAGTGTGTCAAGGGAGAACAACGAGGGCGAGGAATTATGATTTTACGCGTAGCATAAATAGCTTTATGATATTTCCGGAATTTTTTATAATAAGTTTGACGTTTGATAGACCGAGTCCTTGAAGTGCCATTAAGTCCTCAAGGCAAAACTATGAAAGGGACAAGAATTTCAATTGCTAAGTTGCTGGCGTAAACATGTCTGGATTTTAGCCTTTTATTAAACAAAACGAAATAATAGAGATTACAATAATAGTGATTTAATGAACATAGTAGCGTAACAAAATACTGTAAAAACTATTTTCGAAATAATTGACAAATTATACTTGGAAAAAATGCTATTTCTTGCGAAATAAATCGCGATTAAATCATGGTGGTTTTAATATTACACGTTTTACATGGGCACATACATGTACATGTACATGTATCTTCAATCCACCAATTAATCGTAACTAATACAATCTGTTTAGTGAATTAAGATTGTTTTTCTAGTAATTGTTGTGGAGATTATCAAGGAATTGATTGTGATCTTTTTACCCCCTAACTTTTGACTCCGTTCACACTGGTCAAATTGCAAAATCCAGCTGTGCAAAGGACACAAATTAAACAGATGTAAATTCCAAGAATTTCGACTTTTATTTCCCTTTCAGTGAGATCCAGAAATAACCGGCGATTGCTGCCAATATCAAAATACACGTTATATTTTTGAATTTTTAAAAGTAAAGTAATTAAGTTCTATCGATGTTTTGGATTTTAAAATTATGGATGCTTCGACATGCATGTACATGTGTGTATAGATTTTCTTCATGATTTGGATTAAACATCATGGATATGAATTTCAGTTTTGTTCAAATCAAGTTAGAAGTCCTTTAAACAAAACCAAGGGATTTCGCTGTATATTTCATACATGTAAATTTGGCCAGAACATATCTACGTTCAGGTTCCAGCTGAAATATTTTTGGTATGATAATCATACGCTTTAGCGTGCAATTAAAATAAAATTAGCTGCAGAAAACTCCACAAAAATAAAACACGTGATGTTTTTTAAATTTATTTTATTTTTGAAATACTGAAATCGGAGTGGATGATACTATTTAAACTGCTTACTTTTTAAACTGTAGAAGTGTCATACTTCTCTTGTGCTTTATTCTGACATGCGCACAGATATATTATGCTTTTGGGAACAGTATGCGGTTGCTGAAATCAATTTTTGGCAATTTGCGAGTGCGATGAGCATTGCTGTAAACACACATAACAAATGGCACTGGTTGGAGGGGGGTGGGAGCAGATTCAATACGCATTTGTCCAATCGTCGATTAATGCACGTTCAGTAGGGCATTTTTTTTGTAAAAATTTCCCCTAATATCAATTTAACTGTCCATTCAGCAAAAATGAAAAAAAAAACATCGAGCTTTTCGAGCATGAAGCCCTCTTTTCGTTTCCGACATCGGTGGCCATCGATAAAAGTTCAGAAGCATTAACAGATTGGTTTCGGTGTTTTCATTGGCTCCTCCGTACACAAGAAAAATCTTTCCCAAAATCCACGTCGCATTGCCTGGTGGCAAAATTTACGACCGTTTTTAGTAATGGGCTGATGATCAACATTTGAATGCAACTCGTTTAGCATGCCATGCATCATGCATTAGCTATATATATATATATATATAAATGGAGTGTCTGTTGTGAGGCCCATTCGGCCAAACGTCCCATGGCGGAAGTAAAAATTAATAACGGCAGATTTATGGACAATAGCAAAATGTATTTAAGCTTCTGATATCAACACAGCTTTCTCACGGAGATCATGCCATAGCAGACCGCATTTTTTATACTTAGTTTATGTATATGTGAGGGTAATTGATATTTGTCAAACTTGTTGGGGGTATTATACGTTTATTTTCCCCATTTATTTGTAGATTTCGATAGCATTTTAGGGTGAAATTGACGAGTATGGACATTGGACCCAGCATGACCCTGTTGATGAATTCATAAAATTAGCTTATTTCCGCGATGCATGCTCTGTTTATAATTATTTCATTAACAAGGCCTATTAATGTATAGCAAAATACAGTATTTCAACTGATCAATGCAAAAATTCTCCCTGGTGGCTTTAAATGGTAACAAAGTTCACAGAAAAATGCTGTTGGAAGCTTTGAATAAATACAGGATACATTTTTCACAATTCTGCACTGCAAATCTGCTAATTTAGTCTTTTAAAGTTGCCTGCTAAATTAATATGGCTACGTTTGTGCCAAATTTCCTCAGTTTTTCAAGTTGCCAGTAATTAATTTAACAATAAAAAATAAATCTTATTACATGTGATTTTTTCACTCTCGCTATAAATATAATATAGCATCTGATAAAATGGCCTTTACAAGTCCTTTTCCGTGTGGAATAAAGCATTATTATAATTGTTACTATAATCACAAGCTCAACTAACTTACTGATGCTGGACAATATTAATCTTACTTGAATTACTGCAATCATGCCACTCCATACTTGCTTAACACGGAATTCGTGTAAACCGCAAATAAAATCTTGCTATGTCCATTAATTTTTCAAGTTGCGAGTAATTGATATTTATCAAAATTTGTTACGGCCTGCTTTTTTCACTCGCTCCATATTTCTGTGTCTGATAAAACGGCCATTAGAAGTGCTTCTTCAGAGTTGGTCATGGTGCGGTGCATGGTTATTTCATCGACAATGCTTGATAATGTAGGCAAGTAATCAAGTGTTTTGCTAAAATGTAACAGCGATTGGTAATGGGCCACCAGAGGACTGACAACCAGAAGGTTGGGTCCGTTCCCGTGAGCAGTAGCGATGGAAGTCCCATAAAGGACCCAGGTTTTGATTGGCTGCTTCAATGCACAGTTCCTCAATGAAGATCATGGCGATTGGGTGGAGGGCCTTTGTCGATGGGGCCCGCATATAAAACAGGGCTGACAGGGCCAGGGTTATGTTTGAGAAGTGGGCAGGGGGAACATGGGGGTGCGGGAGGGGTGGGGGAGATCCCCGCATAATATCCTCCCAAACGTCCAAGACCTATAGTCCGTTTGACATCCCACGATGAGACTGGGGGGGGGGAGTTGAGAGACATTGGGCCTTCTGGGGGAGAATCAGTCTGCCCAGGCAGTGCCCAGGTGCCCCTAAATGAGCGTGACGTTGGCATAAAAGCAAAGGGTATGCTGGGAAGATGGCGTCCGTCACGCTGCATCAGGGCCCTCATCATCATGCGCATTGTGGCTAAAACGCATGAAAAGCTTTAGAATTTTCCTTGTGAGAAAGATATTGTAGCAAGGCGAATTTATGATAAATTATAGCGAGAAGTGAGGAAAAAAGCCCAGTAAGACTGTGAATGAAAATTAAACGTTCCCTTTGCAAGAAAAGTGCGAGCAGGGATATCTGTTGACAAGCGGCCATTGTGCGCCCGCGAATCTCATTGGACGCCAGCCAGAGCCGCTACCAGAATGGCCATCGAGGTCCTCCTTGGGCGAGCGCACCATGCAACTGGCATTCAGAGCGAAAATCCATTGTGTGCCCTGGCGTAACAGCCATGTCTGCATGGCTTAAAACGCATAATTATAGCGTTGGGTCTCAGATTAAGCCCATGGCCAATCCGGTCCATGGCCGGCAGAACAAAAGTTCAAGATATACCATGTAGAGAAACATTAGGGAGGGGGGCGATTGAAAAATGATACGGGCCCCTAGCCCGGGCTTCAAAAGAGCAGAAGAAAAAAAAAGAGAAATATGGAGCTTGTAACTCATCAGATTTTGAAACTCAAATTAGTTGGCATTGACAGCTGGAAGGTGGGGCATCTCCGCTTCAGTGGCACGTGTGCGGTGCTGGTACCAAAAATCGAGACTTCACACCAGTCCTCCGACATGAACCCTTGGTCCAAACGGATTTTTCTTTCGTATTTGGAGCTCTGCTCCATCGCCCATAGCTACTTCCTCCACGCTTCGTATTGGAACAGCAATTGTCCATCCAAGACATTGAATACAAAAGCGTGGCAAGCCGGGTTTCCCAGATTCGTTCTGACTAACGAGGAAAATGGCACTTCACCAGGGACCCCCGAATGTTGTCCTCCTCTGTTTTCCCTGCCTGGAGAGCGCAAGAAATCGGCCATTACCACGCCTGATTCGCTAGGTGTGATGCACTTGTAACGTTTAATGCAGAAATGGAATACATTTTGCATTATGCCTGCATGGATTTTTTGGGTCCATGATATTCCCTCGTCATTACGTCACAAAGAAGTGCGCCCTAACTGTATAAACAGACGCTTCCAGACATCATTGTGGGCTTGTGACCAAGAAGGGAACGAATTCCTAATGCCAAATCTTCTGAGAAAATGCACTTCACCAATCAAGATTTTCACAGAAACAAATAGGGACATTGATATTGCGATTGCAGTTATAAATGGGCATCGCCGAAATGCCCCTGCCTTTGTGTCTATTGTGTATAATTTGTGTCCAATTTATTGTTTAACAACGCTTTTCGCAGATGTCCTCAAACAGCCACCAATAAAATTTTGTGATTTGTTTGCTTACTAACTTGCCGAAATTTCTTTGATATCCTAAAGTTTCTTTGTCATTCATTTCACGCAACTAGTACTACAGTGTTTTTGCAAATAACACAGGCGATTTTAAGCGCATTTTAAAAGTGTTACACTAACGGTGTCTTTGGTAATTTGCGACTTTACTGAATATTCGTTAATGTTAATGTGACATTTTATTTTCTACAAATGCACGATTTTACTTATTGTCTTGTCTATAATTTTCCTTTTTTTGTGTGATGACAGTCCCGTTCATATCTCAAAAATAGTTCCAACTTGTTGGAAAAGGTAATGTAGTGAATGTCGGTTTGCCCTCAGACGGGCAAAAGCAGTATATAATTTCATTACTTGATCAATGAAATTTTCTTGCTTAAATGTCTTTATTTTGCTATTATTTATAATCTAGTTTTTCAAAATTTTAGCGTTCGGCGTTTCGTTTAATAATGGCAAATATTGATACAATGTTGAGGCTAAAATCCCGGATTCGAAACCCAAATTTGCACAATTTTCGCCGACGGCATTTCATTTAATTGAGAAACGTTCTAAGAAATTGTTTGCATAAAATTTCACGCAAATTTTTTTTTCAAAATTTTCGCCTACGGCTTTCATAGGAAATCAGAATAAATGAAGTTGGTGCTTCCCCCCCCCCTTCAAATTAGGTCCTTGGTTCGCCGCTGGTATTTACCACTTGATGTAATAATCTATGGGTTGTCACGTAATGCTGGTATGTACTTTGATGAAATTTTAAATTACTTAAACATAATCCGTTTTCTCCTAAATTTGCTGTGCTTCGAAATTTAAAATTTGCTTTATCATTATATTTTGTTATTGAAATTTTTATTTTGAAAAAAAAAGTCGTTTTGAATTTATCATTGAACATAATGGGGTGTAACATACAAGTTCCATTAAATTGAATTTAGAAACTTGTATAGGAAATAATTTGCACCATGCTCCAAAATATCACACCTATTGCATCCCGCTTGATTGTGTACAGACAGTAGGAAGAGAGCATTGCATGACAGATGTATTGACATTTTTACTTTATTTTTCAAAAATGTCCTGTCAGAAAAAGCCTATAGTGTTACGTTGATGGCAGCAGCTAACAAACAATTGAAACAACGATACAGTTTGACAGTATGACGGCATGCGCTATAAGCCCTCAAATCCGGAAGCGGAGCATTGTCCCAAAGAGGGACACAAGGAAAGAAAATATTTGCGAAAAATATTCGGTTTTTATTATTCCCAACACGGGAATTTTCATAAGGGCCGTGAAAAATGGGCTCGGTCGGTCCAGATGCGCAGATTTTGTTTCTCTTTTGAATGCTCGTTTCCCTTAAAATGTGTCATCTTTCTGTTGCCAGTTGACCGAAGAGGCCCAAAGTCGGTGGTTGTTGTCAGTCGCAGACATTGTCCCCTGTTAATCTAAACTGATGTAAGAAGCCCATCGAGCCACGAATCTCAAAAGGAGGATTACCCGAGCTAAGCTAACATGTTGTAACCGGTGGTCAGAAAAGATGGTACAAGGATTAGGCCCTCTGATCCCCGTAAGGAGATCATCCCATTGAACGGTCACATTGTCCCTACCAGAGGGCCTGATTCCGCGAGAGCGGCGCCGTTAAATGGGTGACCAAACCGTCCTCTTTCGGTGGTCCAAACGCCGAATTCATTCGGTTCTGCTGGTCAGGTGAGATAAAAAAAAACCCTTCGGACAAAGGCCCCCAGAAGTCAACTGTTCAGTTCGGAGGTAAATGATCGCTCATCAAAAGGAGTCTTTGGGACTGAGGGGAAAAAAGCCACCCAAGGAATTATCCGAAAAAAGCAAACAGATTATGGCAGGGTTAGCCAAGAACCTGGCTTCGTCCATCACTGCACCCTTATGTGCATTGAATGAATTTGAGTGAATTGAAGGATTTCTTGTGTAAGATCGGACTAATCTTGACCAATGAACAGGGCGGCGAACTTATATTACCACTTATATTATATTATTAACTATGATGCCAGATCTGGATTAGGATTCTGGGGACAGTGCATGGGTTTGGGAAAGTGTGCGTCAGAGAGCGTAAGTATAATCGATGACATAGGGCCTTCCGTAAAGGACCTCCGAAGCTAAGTTAACAAAAATTCGGACGATCGTGGGCTGGAAAAGACGTTGGGGTCAAATTCGGGCATCCACATTTTTGTTTGACTTCTTCTAGAGTTAGTTCTCGAGTACGATGAAATCTGTCATGTGAAATTTAAGTCGTATATTTTTAATTGATACAATTTTTTTTTAAAAAAAACTTGTCTTAAAAATGTCAACCAATAAGGTAATTTCAGATCACTTATTGGTCAAACTTAAAAAAACGTGTTTTAAAAATGACATCAAATAAGGCAATTTCTGTCATTTTTTATCGTTTATTTATTGGTCATTGTTTACATTTAAAACTTGTTTTGAAAGCGTCGACAAGGGAAGTGATTGGTTTTTTTTGGTCATTTACTGGTAAATGTTTTACATTTAAAAACTGTTTTAAAATATAACGGCATCAAATATCAGGTAATTTATTATTTTGGTCATTTTTTATCGAATTTGACCACCTCTCAACAACAACGTACCCAAAAACGTTAACTTTTTCACACGTGATATTTTATCTGAGTTACAAAGATCAAAGGTTTTTTTATACAAATCGAAACATAACTTCGATAAAATTCATATTTGTTGGCACATGTTAGGAACATTATGACATCCGTATTTTTACTCTTTCAATTTCATAGTAAAACAAAATGAGGTTTTTGTCCAAAAAAAAGTGTACCTGAGAGACCCCCTGGGAGGGACGGTCTACACGCAAGACCTTAGTCATGTGCTAACCAAGAATTATACTAGGGCCCTTCAAAACTTATCCAATCCACCATAAACATGAAAATTATTATCAATAAAATATATTCTCATTGTATTTACATCTCATTAACAGTCTCACTAACTCACTAATCTTTTGTTGGTAGCGAACTCCTGTAACGGCCAACGTTAAGGCGCCCTCTCTGGGCTGAGTTCCTACCAACTACACTACACTACACTGTATATCCTTTTATGATACTAACCTTTTTCATCATTGATATTTTAAAATTATACAATGCCTTGTTATGTTAGATGTTATTTTTTTCAATCTACTTAATTGATCAATATGTATATAGGCTTGTAGGGTTGTTATCCCCTAATAGCCATTGTTGTTGTTGTTGTACTAGGGCCCTTCACCTCTACCAGGACTATTTGAGTGAAATGTGTTCCTACCTCCCAGTATGCCATCAATGCTGTGGTCCTTGCGAGCTCCATCAGCTGATCCGATGGAATCGTCAAATTTGCCTGGTTTTCCTCCTCGAAGGACTCTGCTGATGGAGCTCACACTGGGGGCCGTGCCCCGATCGCAAACCCCATCCTGGAAGTCGTCCCATAGGGCGAAAATAACAAATTACATATTAGACCGGAGCGTTCAAGACCTTTTTATCCGAGCGCAAATATCAGGCAGTGAAAGAAAAAAAGGAAATGCAAGCTGTAATTTCTACAAATTGACAAATGTTCCAATACCTCCATCATTTGTGCAATGCTTTGTAGAGCGTTTAAAGAACGAAAACATAAGTCAACAGTTTGGTATTAGTTTCAAGAGATTACTCATTGTACATTGAATGTCATCGGCCATGCTGGGCAATGCCTTCCACAGATCCTCCAGTGGTTGGATCGATAACGGAAAGGATTTCTCATTCTTGGTGGAAATCAACCTTGCCGAGCATGGCTATTGACAATAGCCGGAAATTGGAAGTGAAAGTCAATGACTTAACGTACCTCAGGTGGAAAAGTTGAATATTGTCATCTATGGGGTTAAATGCCATAACTGACCATGTATAAGTCCATGTATGGCCACGTTTTGACATCGCCAAACATGGACAATTTTCGATTTTCTACTAAAAACTGTCTCATAACTGTTCACTTCCCTTAAGCAAATTTAATTTAATATATACCGATATAAATACAATTTTAACTTGTAAATTTTAACTAAAAGTTTAACATAATAAATTAAGCTACTGTATATTTTCCATGTATGGACATGGAGATATGTAAGACCATATGATCTGTGCATGTGTTGACAAATATCGTCATACCTAAGAATGTAAAGCCATATATGGTTATACAGCATGTACAGCCCGTAGCTACATTTGTAGCCAATTGCTGGTCAAACCATACATGGAATAAGTCATTTAAGTCCATATATGGCCCTTATTTACTATTTCCACCCGAAATGCATGTATTAATCAGCGGTTAATGCTTACCTTGATCAATCTGTCTCTAATTTCCCAACTGAAAATCCCCGGATTGTCCTTTTTGTACTCTTCGATTTTCTTTTCGACTTCTGGGGTGGCCACTCTGGGTTTGCTTCCGCCAATGACCCCTGGCCGAATGCTTCCCGTTTCCTGGAATTATTACGGTTATTGAAACAGACGTAAAAAGCTGGTGGATCACGATTTCCAGGTCGATTAATCCCAGCCATGAACGTTTGTTTATTCCGTTGCAAGTGCCAGCGACAGTAATAATGATTTATGCAGATATCGCTTTATGATTTACGAGCGTGCAATGCGAGTCGAATTTTGATCTATTATGTTTTATTTAATTGCGTATGGCGTGAAGCAGGGTGGCAATTCCCAGTGTCATTTTTTTGAGTACGCAACATTTATACAGGCTTACTACAATTGTAAATAATAAAAACATTGAAGCGAGCTCTGGATCGATAGAAATTGCAAGTATTGTGCTTAAAGCTACCGTACAGAAATTATCTAATTATAATTTAAAGTGGTGATAATACGTTTCTCAATGACTCTTTTTAGAGTGGTACATTAACTTGGTGATAATTTCTGGTAAAACCATAATTTCTTGTTTTACTACAATTAACTACAAGTTGGTTTTGAGGAAAGAACAGTATGTGATTCTCTACTGATATCACTATGATTTTATACTGATATTAATGATTATATACTGATATTAGTATGCTTTTATTCTAATATCATTATTTATTAAACCTTCACCTGGAGCATACAGTGAACACCTTTGCATGGCCTCCGCCCTGGTGAAAAGATCATTATAATCAGTACAGTAGATATACTGATCATATACTGATTATACTGATCTTTTCAC
>JAQIXS010005438.1:0-12610 GCA_034700785.1 Rossiulus vilnensis
TTTGACTCAACCTGTACTTGCGTCAAAATCCATTATATAATTTAAGAAATGCAACTCTTAATTTTTCACATAAAGAAACCACATTTACGAAAAATACCCTTGTGCATTTGCACAGATTACTATCCAAAAAAATATCGTATATTTTCACACTAAAATGGTTTCAAAATAATGGAATATACAAGTACTTGCAGATATTTATAGGGTATTACCCATTGTTTTGTTATGCATGTACTTAACTTAAAAACGAAAATTTTGCCCGCGAATTTTGAAAAACAACCGTTCTTGCTTCTACTAAGCAACCGCAGTTAAAATTGCATACTATTGTCTAAACTAGTGTCAAAGGCTTTCATTCCTGTCCACATTCCACCACCAATGCCAGTGGTGATCGAGTCCACGGTTCATGAGGACGATCCAGCCACCATGAAAGCGAAAATCAGAATAATTCCTATTCCTTCTGATTCCAAATTTACGCCCAAGTGAGTGCCCCAAATTCACTGTGTTCTAACTGGTTCAAATCGTCATGACTAACTATACTTGTTGGTTCAGGATTTATGAAGTAGTAGTTGCTGAAGTTGACCAGAAAGAGGATTTGAACGCGACCAAATTATTGGATTACAATGCGGCTCAGAAGCAACGCCACCCTTACTGGATTGCGGCTCGCATCGCTGCTCCCACAGAACCATCAGACTTCGAGGTTGGGGACAAAATGACCTATTTGGGCTATTATAACGGACCTTTGAGGACAAATGTCCAGTATTCGGTGACGGTCAGAGCCATCGGGAAATCGGATAAAGTAAGTTAAATAGCCAAAAGAACGTCCACCAATGCAAAGAATTACACATTTTTTATTAAAATAATAATTAAAATTTTTTTTCCTATGTAAAATTAGTTGCCAACTAAGGTTTGTTATTTTTTATAATTTAAACATGTCCGTTTATTTATAAAAATTTAATAAACTTGCAAAAAACCGTTATGCAACCTTGGATGCCTATCTTCCGAGGTTTCGTTAAGAGGTAACGTATTTTCGTTGGATTTTAAAAACTAACTCAGCCCTTAGAGGACGGCCTGTTCTACACTGGAGAAATTATATTTACTAATTATTATAAGTATTTGAAGCAAAAAATGTAATTTATTTTCTTCGTGGGCATCCTTTCGGTTTAACCTTAAGATGCGTTTTGGTTTGAATTAACGGTTTCTTATGCAGAATGATAAATGAAGTATTTTTGTATTTTTTCAGGATACGTCTTACCTGTCACCAATGGCCGTCGTTGGCAGGCCAGGAGGTATTAATCACTATTGATAAAATAAAATGTTAATGAAGTTTCAAAAGTGTTATTTTACCAAATCTGAAAGCATTTTAACGCTTTTACGGTTCGTTTAATTCTGATAGGGAAGATTCAGGATCTTGTACGTTTCTTTAAAAAACATATGTAAGCTTATAAACATTTTTAAAAGAAGCGATTTAATCTCACAGTTGAACAGCATAATGTTTTCTAACCCCTTACGTAAAAGCAGCAAAAAGATGTCTTTTAAAAATAAATTACGGTGAAAGTGCCATTTTAGATAAAAAAACATAGTTAAAAACTTTAAATGTGTTCATAAAAGTTGTTGCTGAAAACACGGTGGAAAAAGTCACTCATTTAAAAAAAACTATTGTTACTGTTTTGTGCTTAAAATATTTTTTAAACAAACGAGATAAACTTATTACAAAAATATTATTAAGATAAACTACTTGTATACATAGAACTGAAAATCCTTCAGAATGTTAGCCAGCTGATAATGCGGAAATGTTTTCTGTTAAAATAATAGATGCCACCAGCGATGCGCTCCACGATCAGTGCATGGTCTTGGGGATTTCTTGCGTGCTTTTTCTCCTGATCATCATCGCAATTTTGTTTTTGTTTTGGGTCATATTGGTGGCCATCATACTGTGCCAGAGGCGGTAAGTCACTCTTGAGAAAATAATGTGAGTTGCATTGCATGGCAAAGCATTTTGAGAAAACGTCATTGTGTTCGTTTTAGCAAAAAGAAGAAATCGAGGAGGATCCAAAATCAGTCTGCGTCAGGAAGAAGCGACAATGTCTTCGCCAAATCTTACTGTCCTGCTAGCGAAAGGACAGTTGAAGAAGAGACCGCCCTTACCGTCCTGGGCCCAGCTGGTAAGTATATCTAGCTAAATATTTTCGCACCCTAGTAAATTCCCTAAAGTTGATACTACTCAAAATACTTCCATCCTCTTCCTCTACCCCCCCTACCCCGCATATATTCCACGATTCCCCCAAATTGAAGTGATTGACAGACGCTTGTATTTTGAAAATGTAGACCCACCCAAGAAGACTGAAACGTTTAAAAAAGCCAGTTTTTTCGGCCCTATTCCAGTCGACGATTTAGCCGTTTATATCACCAACAGGTTGGCGCATCCTACCATCACTTTTCAAGAAGAGTTCAAAGCAAGTGGTTTTGTTTGTGACATGCCCTGTTCTATGTGTGCAGAGCAATGAATGAATATCTGTCAGTTGGTCATATTTGATCTTCTACAAATTGTAGCAATCTTCTGGCGAACAGATGGCCCCATGGGACGTTGCGAAGAAAGCTGAAAATCTGAAGAAAAATCGCTATGGAAATATCTTACCTTGTAAGTAGAGCTGCATTTTGAGCACCTGTTCACAACAGAAATAAAAACAGTGAAATGAAATTTTTTAAGTAAAAATAAAATTATTTACAATTTCTTCAGTTTTTTACAAAATGCACAATTTGCATATGATTCTTATCGCTATTAAAAATGGTTATTTTTTTACAGTTGATCGAAACCGAGTTTATCTGGAACCCTTGCCTGGCGTCAGTGATTCAGATTACATCAATGCGAGTTATATAGACGTAAGAAACATGCATATGAGGCGCTAATTGTCCGGCTTGTTAAATTTGGTGAAGTTACTGAGATAATTTCGAATCTTCCACTTATATTGGATTGCTGTATGTAATGTTTTTTTTGACAATTTACCAATAATTTACCTAACAGGAATTGGTGCACCGAGATTTAAATTTTTTTAGCAATTATATTCTGCGATACCCAAGTTTTTAATTCTCAATTTTATATTGATTATTGCATGGAAATTCTAAAATTGTAGTGTTTGTTCTCTCATTATTATTCCAAGATTATTTTCTGTAGGGTTTAATGTGACAGGCCCAACAATTAAAGTATTTGTTGTACTTCTTATCTTCTTTAATTTGCCAATAATAATTGACAAAATTGTTCAACGTTTATTCCATAAGAATTCAATTTTTGTCTTCTGTAGGGTTATGACAAACCCAAAGTCTACATTGCCACTCAAGGTAAATTTTGTGTCATTTAGCTAGTTAATTTTCCTGACCTACTCCAATACATTTGAAATTCATTGGAGGTCCAAACATTATTATTAAAAGGTCCGCAAGAAAGCACTTTTCACGACTTCTGGAGGATGGTTTGGCAAGAGCGAGTTGCGGCCATTGTGATGCTGACTGCCCTCATTGAGAACAAAAAGGTAATTAAAATGCGTTCACTTTGAGGTAATTAAATTATTCGGTTCTGTAACCTTAAGCTTTATGTTGTAGAAAAAATGTGACCAGTATTGGCCTAATCAAACGAGGCTCTTTGGGGATATTTTGGTCACCCTGAGCATTACGGAACACTTCGCAGACATCGTCGTACGCCATTTTGAATTGAAGAAAGTTGGGGTAAGTTATGTTTATTACTTTCTTTTAACAGTAAAAGGTCTGAAAATAGATGCTAGAAGTTATCCGCCAATAGCAATTATGCTTTCAAGTTATAAATTGTTTCAAAATTACAACTAGGATCTGCATGCCTTGTCAGTAAAAACACATTTTGCAGATTTTTCAAAACGAATTGCTGCAGAATTTTGGTGATTATTGATAACGTTAATTGTTGATAGCCAAATTTAAATATTTTTTGCGCCATTAAAATATTTACATATTGTTTACTAATTTTAGGTATTTTTAATATTGTTTTGGTGATTATGGTTAAAAAAATTCTGAAAAAAAATTACATTACCATTTATGGAGTTATAAATGCCATTACTGACGTGTATGCTCATATTTAGAAGTTTTTGAATTACAATTTGTAATGCAATTTTTGAATATTTTAATTACATATTTTTTACTGTTTGAAATTTGTAAACATGTTGCAGTGTTATAATGCACTGTATAATGATTTCACCTGACATGGCTTATTTTTGCTGACAGTAGCGTACTGAAATGAATTTGAAATTGCATACCAATGTTTGTGTTGTTGTGATATCTCTTTCCGCAGTAGGCTTTGGCTGTTTGTCGTAAATAACGTTTTTTTTATTTGTTCATAAGCTGTGAATTGGGATTGGGCAGATCGTTGCCATTTAATTCTGAATGTTTAGATGAATGAAGCATCCTCCTAGCCTAGATTCAATGAGTAATAACTCTTGGTTTTTCAGACAAATGAATCGCATTTGGTAAAACATTACCACTTTGCTGATTGGCCAGATCTTGGTATCCCCCCATGCATCACTTCCATCCTGAATCTGAGGCGCAAAGTTCGAGAGGAACTACCAATCCATTGCGGGCCCATCGTTGTTCATTGCAGGTATTGCACATTGAGGGATTTTTGGATTCGTTGTAAACATTG
Source organism: Rossiulus vilnensis (assembly GCA_034700785.1). Taxonomy (NCBI): domain Eukaryota; kingdom Metazoa; phylum Arthropoda; class Diplopoda; order Julida; family Julidae; genus Rossiulus; species Rossiulus vilnensis. The sequence goes on from JAQIXS010005438.1 coordinate 4,655, forward strand.
TCAATGTTGAGTGGCATTCTCATGACAATACTGCGTAAATCGTTTAGCGCTGGGGCTGGTCGAACAGGAACATTTATCGCTATTGATGCCATGCTGAAGCAGGCGTACGACGAGGAAAAGGTCTTCATTTTTCACTTTGTCCGTTCAATGCATGTGCAGAGAATCCATTTGGTGCAAACAGCGGTGAGTGACATCTGAATTTGTTGAGCATTCATAGTACGCCACCTAGCGCGAGAGAGCGAAAAGGTGAATCACTGTGGCATGTTATAGCTTTATTGCAAAAATAATTTTATTTACTAGTAGGCCTACATAGTTTAAGGCTGAGTTTTTTAAAAAACAATCGTTAAAAGAGTAAATGATAACTTGAAGTAGAAGGCATGTCTGCTATTAAAAAAATACAACTTATTATTTATAAATATTTCTCATGAATGATTATAGCCTATATAGTGCTTTAATGCCAATTTTTAACTGAGATTTCGAACTTGTAATATCAGGAACAATACAAATTCGTATATAACACCATTTTGGAGGCCCTTCAGAGCGGGGATACCAAGGTGTTATGCACCAGGCTGCCAGTCTATTATCGAGAAATAAGCCGAACGTCTGAGACCGAACCATCGGACTTAGCCGAGCAGTTTGAAGTAAGTTGACGAATTTTGAAATTTGAACAAGTCATAATTTCAAGTCAACTAAACATTTGTAAATCTTACGTAGACTTTGAACAAGTTGGAACAACGAAAAAGCTGCGTTCCATGTCCGGAAGCCCTGAGCGATGACAATTCGGCAAAGAATCGCAATCAGCAAATTTTGCCAAGTAAGTTTTACAAAGGTTTCATAATCATCGAATTAAAATAAGATATTCAAACTCCAGATACTATGACCAATGTGCGTTGTTTCAACGAAAAGATACTAAACAGAGAGCAATAAAGTTTAGATTATTTTAAAAAACTTTGGAAAAGCTGATACGAAATCGTTATATTTCAAATATTATGGGAAATAATGAGGTTTACCTTGATCAAAGATTAAGCTGAAAGATTTTGACATGAATAAAATACTGAAAACAACACACAAAACGCACGATAAATATAAAATAACGCAAATAGCGGAATAAGCAATTTAACAAATATTAACGTGTTTAAAGGGCAGACGTTTACATAGATATTTAATGAAACTCCTGAATTAACGACAGGCCTTTCAATAATTGCACTTTGCTATGTGCACTTGCAATTTGCATGGGTTTAAATAAGTGGTCTAATGTTAATTATATTTAATGAGAAGCATGAAAAGTCATTATTTGTTGATATGCCATTTTTATTTAGTTGAACACAGTCGAGTTCGCCTGCAGTCGGTTTACGTCGATGAAAATTTCAGCATTCCAGTTCATGATCCATATATAAATGCTGTCTTGTGCGATGTAAGTCATAATTCGGCTTTATTCAGATGACTGTATTCAGTTCTGGCTGAACCATTGAAAAGACGAGTGGTCTCAAGAATATGATTAGTACTGGCGCCATCTGAAATTTGAGAATGCATGTTTTGTGCTTCATTATGGCAAAGAAACATCTGCTTTCTACCTTTTTTCAGGGATTTAAACAAAAAGGGCATTTTCTGGTCACCCACATGCCCTTGGATTGCACCATCGAAGACTTCTGGCGAATGGTCGTGAAGCACAAGTCGTCCGTGGTCATTATGCTTAATGACTGCGAATTCATTGATGAGCACGTTGTAAATAATGTTTTGTTAAAATTGATCATTTAGTTAAGTTTGTCAAGCATGAATTGAATGCGGTCTATATGTTCACATTGACGGAAATATCAACCGAAAATAAGGGAAATTAATTTTATGTTTAATATATTCCACGTAAAAAACAGAAAAAAAAACAGAAAATAATGGCACAGTCAAATCTTTACTAACGTAAGATGTTAGAAAATCAGTCTTGGTTTTCATAATTAACAAATATACACCAGTAATTAAGTGGCATATTTATTTTAAGAATATTTATTTCTTGAAATGTGGTGCTTTAAAAGCCTTAAAATTGGAAGACAAGACCGTTATGAACGTTATTTCGTATTTTAGCATGTTTTTATTATATTCAAAAATAATGGCAAGATGTGCAATTTCATTTCACGCTTTATAAGAATTTTTTTCCCATATGTAGCTACCAGGTCAGTACTGGCCTAATGATGGCTGCACGCAATATGGACCTTTCCAAGTGGAAGTGGTCACTTTCGAAGAAAAGGGCATGGTTAATTTCAGGACTTTGAGGGTGATTGATACCCGAAAGGTAAGTTATTACAAAAGTAACGAGACGAAGCAGCTAGGAAAACACAAATTTTAAAAATAACACATATTATTTTGTATTTCAGATCAACTTCGAGCCACATAGTGTGATTCAACTGCAGTTTTTGGATTGGGCGCCCAGCAAAACTGTGCCATCGTCAACGTCTTCGGTGGTTACGTTGCTCAACATGACGGATGTTTTGCAAAGGAAATACGGAGGTCCGATAACAGTGCATTGCTCGTAAGTGAATTATTGTCAATGTGTATTTATTTTGACAGATTTACATTGTTGTTTTTCGGACCCTTATTTTATAGTAGTGCAAAGCTTATTTCTGAGCCAATAACGTAATAGTTTGGTTGATGATTTTTTTTCTAAAAACCTTTGGTTTTATGGAGATGGTAGTGCGATTGAGTCTTTTAATCCGAATGTTCTCCATGAACGTTATCCTATATGTATTTTTTTTATTTTTTTATTTTTGCAAGATAAAGTATTTTCAGATATTTCAGATACACTACTAAGGTTATTTTTAGCTCAGACAATTTTTCTTAGCATACGAAATTTACCAAGAAAAAGGTTTCAAAACTCGCACGGGAACTATGCTAGAAATTGCTCTATTATCCTTAGCTTTTTTAATCATTCAGTTTTTTTTCATAATAAAACTTAAAAATTATGGCTTTAGAACATCCTAATTGAGGTAAAATACATAAATAATCGGCATTCAATATAAAAATTGGGTCTTGTTTCCAGTGACATTTTAAATGAAACCAGTTTTTAACTTATTGTTTTAAAAAATATTATTCATCCAGGGACGGCGCATCTCGAAGTGGCTTGTTCTGCACATCCCACGTTTTGAAGGAGCAAGTCGAGAGTGGCCAAGTGGATGTCTTCAACGCTGTCAAGCGTCTGCGGCGCCACCGCCCTCAGTTCATCACCTCTGTTGTAAGTGCATGCAATTTTTTTAGTCTTCCTAACATGGGCACGAACTAACGTTACTAACCAACTTGCCCGTTCGTTCCATAGGAACAGTACCAGTTTTGTTACGAGGTTGCCATGGAATTGTTGTCCTTTTGCAACGGCAGTTCGGCGACTTCCGGAAGCACCATAGCGTGCGAGTCGTGCTAATCTCATTAGCCAGTGTTGTGAAATTATTCTTACTCGATTTAAATAAAACATTTTCTAAAATCGGTACAGAGGTGTCAGAAATAATGATAAGATTACTGCGTTCATAGTATAACTAACAGCTAAACTAATTCAGTATTAAAAAAACAGTGTGATTAAAGCTCTAGTTTTTTACCTCGATTTCAGAAATAATGTTTTTAAATCCTATTGATGTCGCACTGTTTGGTTTATGTACTTGATATTGCTCATTGAGTTCTTTTAAACTCAATGCAAATACCTCAGATCTGAATCTCGCGTCAGATTCGCCATTATTTTGGAAGAAAATTTGGAGATAATACAAAAATGGTTGAGCATGGACTTTCGGAGTGATAATAATGATGTCAGCCCTGCAACGCCGTATGACGTTAACATATGTTTTTAGCTGACCTTTATCGGCTGACCTTTCCTGTTATTTCTCTGAATTGCCATCTTAATTCTAGTTAATTGCACCAATGAGCTGCAATTCTGAACTAAAATGAACTAACTTTTAGATCATATTTCCTGCAAGCTCGTTATCGCAATATTTTAATTTCGTCCCGATATCCTGGAAACCCTGAACCCTTTTTTAGTGAGCCAATTGGTCGAAGCCAAAAGCAACTTACTTTCTTCTTGTTTCTGTTTGTTATTGGCATGCGCAACTCACTTCACTTGTAGCTTTTGTGATGAAATGCGCGCGAAAATGCTGATTTGTTTGGTGCTTGGATTTTTCGGCGCCGTGCTAGCCCAAGGTAAGATGTGATGCTAAATCAACATTTAATTATTTTCCGGGTAAATGTAGAACAGTGCTGACATCACAAACATCGCTGTCCGCTTGGGTCGGAGTTATTTTTTAAAATTTAAGTGTTCTTTTTATTAATAAAAATAAATTAAAACGGGGACTTCCTCTTAACGAAACCTCCGAAGTTGGACATCAAAAGCTCCACGTTTTTTTAAAAAAAAAATTAAATAAACGCAACATTTCAAATTATGAAAGATAACTTTAACCCTATTGGAGTACCAATTCTAAACGGAAAAAAATAAATTTACCAATTATAATTAGTGTATATAGTAGCATTGCGTAATTTTTCTCATGGTTCAAATCCTTTTGGGTCTGAAATTCTCGAAATTATGGAATTAGTTTATAAATGTTCGTTAAAGGCGAGTTCTTATACGACCAAGATTACAAGCGATGTTTTCTTGTCCGATTTTTTTTATAAATTTAAGACGTATAAAGAAATAGTACTAACCAATGCAACACTATTGGCTGTTTAAGACAAAAAAAAATGAATTTTCGCAGTTTTCTATAATGATGAATGTAGCGCTATGGGTGTTTTTTGATAAGTAATGACGAATTTTTCCTGCTCATTTGCAACAAACTGTCTAAAACTACAGTATATTATTTATTAAAGAAACTAGGTTTAACTACTTAAACTAGGTCACAACTGAGCATTTTCGGCTAAAATTATTTAAAAATACTGTAGGTCTTATTTTCTGTTGCCTTCAACTTTGTACATAATAACGTAATGCGATTGTTATGAAAACTAAAACATTTTTAAATTTATAAATATGTTAGTTTAGACTTCAAATAAAACTTGCGTTGGCGAGATATTCGCTAGTTGTAGACCAGTAGTTATTCAAATTTGTTTCCGAATTAGCTTATAATAATTTGTGAAAGTAACAGTTCTTTAAAATAACCGTCGGTACTTGTTTTCGTTTTTTGGGGTATAGATACGGTTTTCAATATCAAGTGGGTTTTTTCTATCTGTCATTAAGCCCAAATCAAAACGATGCCCATCATGAAATCATTTTCACACATTTTTGCTTGAAATATTTAAAAATAAGTCGGAGTTATTTTTTATAATTTGAAAATGTAACTTTTATATATAAGAATTAACTTACAAAAAACGTTTTGCGACCTCCGAAACTGTGTTTTCCTCTGCGTAGAACCTCAGAAGATGTTGTTTAATGTTTTTTTTTAAGTCTGGTTTAATTTTGAAGGGCGAAAATCCTTAGTTACTGAATAATATTTGTAAACGTTTTACCTAAGGCACGGCGTTCGGGTGAATATTATACATGTATTTTTTCCAATGGAAAATCGTTTTCCCAAATTTAACCGAACATGTAAGGGGGGAGGGGATTAGGAACAGCTACTAAAACCCAGACAAAAGCGGACATGGGGAGGATTTTCTGAAAAACATAAATTCCCTGATTTTTCCTGCTTTCCAAAGAAGTATGTACAATATACACCTGAGTGTGACGAAATGCAGGATTTTTTAGTATTCGTCAGCAAATTTTTGTACAGAAATGGCTACAATCTAGAATTTGCGATAGGTCCACCTCGACTATTGGAACCCCGCTTTGCCCGCATATTTATAGCAAACGTAGTCTAGAAATATTACAAATGAACAAAGGAAATTTAATGTGTAGTCCTCGTTATATTTTTCACACATGTTTAGGGTAACACATCTGTTTTCGTCATCACCAACATAGTAAAGATCTAATAATTTAAAGTAAATTTTACCCCTTTTTTGCACGAGGAATATTAACAACAAAAGTTATATTGAATACATTACAATATTTAGATTAAGTACTTCTATAGACCTTTGATGTCCATGAAAGGAAGAACATACATGCGTGTGAATTTTATTACATTTGGCCATTCGGAAGCTACATGTGAACAGTACATTTAGTTTTCACATCTCATGAAACCAACATTAGGGGGTATACTCAAAAACGTTTACAATAATTTAACAAAATACGCAGTCGATTTTAAATATATTTTTTTAATTCGATATATGCCTCGGTTACAACTAGGAAAGAACCAAGCGTGTTGAAGAACCTTTGTGCGGTTGGCGAATATGGTCCCCTCTGCAACTTGAAATGTTACTGCTTGAATAGAACTGCGTGTCACAGAACAACTGGACACTGTCCCAACGGCTGTGCTAAGGGATACCGGAAGCCAGTGTGTTCAGGTAGCACTCAAACACAATGTTCCTAATTGGTATTTTTTTAAATAAAAAATCACCATCATGATGTGATAATTTAGTAACAATTATTTTTCTAATTTGGCTATCACATTTATGATCGCCGGTATTAGTTTTAAAAAACATGTTGCCTCCTGTGTTTCAACGAAAAGAAACACTCCTACGCATTTTCCCCCCTTCCTTTCCTGGAATTCATTTTTATCTGGATTAGACCTATTGCCATGGGGTTAGTTAACATCTTTGGCAATTGGGATATACGTTGTTCTGTTTAACATGGCGAAATACTGATGACGTAATGTCCCTATCATGTTCCATCATATATTCATGCAAACATCTCATTAACTTACTATGGGAAAACATGAAACTGTAACTAGCTTAACATGTTTGTAAAGTTGCTTAGCTTACAATGTAAACAACGAAATAACAGGAATTCCCACATTTTAAATAAACTATTCCAGATTGTGATGTCGGCTATTTTGGACCGTTTTGCAATGGTACCTGTCACTGTCTAAACGATTCCGCCTGTGACCAAGGCGATGGCAAGTGCCCTGGTGAGTGCGCGGAAGGATACGAAGGCGACACCTGCCAGGTGTTGACCGGTAAGAACTCTTTGTAGTATTTAATAATATATCAGAATTTTTTTGTGTGTGAACACTACATCTTGTATCTTTATAAAGATATACAACTTCCCACTAAGTTTACTTGGAATCGCTTATTATTGGAAAAATAAGTTATTATTAGCATGTTACAACTGCATGCCAAGCCATCCAATATCTTATAACATTTCTTTGTAACTTAGTTTCAATTGGTATATACATGTATTCTTTTTACATGATATTTGTTGTGTCGTAAAATAACTTCAATGTGTTATTCATAAAAGCGTTTTTTAAGGCCGACCCTAAAGGATGCCCACCATGCGAGCAAATGCACATTTTCACTTCAAATACTTATTATAGTTGCTGAATTGATCGTCCACAAGGGTTTAAGTTATTTGTTTATAGTTTGAAAATGCCTTGTTTAGTTGTAAAGAAAAGAGAGGGGTTTCCTCTCAGTTCAGCCTCTGAAGATGGTCAATATACGGTTTATAAATGTTTTTATAGCATTTATAATAAGAATTTGAAGCAAGAATGTTTTTTTATTATTAATTTTTGCAAAGTGGGCATTCTTTTGATTTGGGATTAAAAAAAAGAGGAAGGATTATGCTTTGACCTATGGGGCACAGTTGTGAATAGTGTCATAATTTTGAATCTGTTTACGCTTTCCTTTCGTTGAATCATTTTCCTACTACGAAATTGTGAACGTCCATGAACAGACGAGTGTGACGTGCACAACTTCCGGTGCGCCTACTCCGAACATCACCATTTTTTCGAGGTGAGATTTTTTTCGATACAATTTTCGAGGAATTCTCATCACTAGGGGATGTTGGCAATCCATACAATGTACAGTTACCAGCAGTTCAATGATGAAAACATTTACAGTATCTATTTCGTTTAAACTTTTGCTCATCAGCAATTTTTCAGCCGTTCCGGGCAGCGTTTCTGAAGGCGTCTTCCC
>JAQIXS010005439.1:0-12609 GCA_034700785.1 Rossiulus vilnensis
CCGCAATTACAGTAAATTAATTTAAAGTTTTATCACTGGACAGCATCTTTATAAAGACGCTCCATTCGCATTTTGTGCCACAACCTTGATTAGGACAAGAACAGGATACTCCCTTGATTAACATCTAACTTAAGCCATTGTGATAATGAAGTCGTATATTTTGCCGGCCAAATTCTCGGTGGGGGGTGGTAGAATAGTTGCGCTGCGAGCACTGGCATTGTGAGAGAACTTTACTACAGGGTTTTAATTATTTCGGTGCTGGACCCTTGGGCAAAGGGGAGAAACGAATCTCATGCAGGTGATATGTATCAAGATAGGTCGGCAATAAGAAATTCAATTTTTTTTCTTCACATCTCTGCGCAGTTAATTGCTAAACAAAACGTCCATCATTTGAAGCTTTCAATGAAGACCTGACTTTCTGTCAAGGCATCGCTTACTAAAGGTTGCACATACATGTAAGTGCCATCACAAAATAATGATAAAAATGAAATTAACCCTGAAACCTCAGCATATTTATCAAGAAATTAGTTTTGGGATCCATCAACACGTGACAATAGAAAGGTTTACATACACGCACAGGTGTAAAGCACTAACCAATATGATTAACCCACTTAACAATGGTTCATATGTCAATCTTAGGCCAGTTTCCCACTAGCAGAAGTTACAGCACGTAGGTCATAGGTCACGAACAATTTGTCAACAAGTTATTCCTTCCATTGCCAACAGTGCAGGTAATACATTTCTTTCAGTCGTGTACATGTATATTCAAATGCCTTCCATTTAACGAACTGGTTACAGAAAATATGGAAATGAATTCTTCAGTATATATCGTGGACTATTTGTGAATTCTATATAAGTGAATTCCACAGGAATATATGGTTCATTGATTTGAAAGATTGTCTGATTACAGTTAATCGTGACGTGTACTGAAGAACTTGGTTTGATTGAAAGTCAACGTGAAAGATTCATCAATCATACGGAAACCTGAATAAAAATATGCAAGTACTGACAGCTCCAGGCCTGAATCGTCGAATACAAGAAATGATATTAGCGAAACTTGACTGCATGCATTTTCGTTTTGAAAGCAACATTTTCAAGCAAGCACATTATTTATACACACTAAACACTATAATTGAAGTTATTCCACGTTTTCATTTGCACATCGCACTGAAGGCATTAGTCTTATAACTGACTTGGTATGTCTGCACACGGCTATTGCAAGAGGCCACACACCACGATCACAGTCATACACTGTACAGGTGCAATCTTAGCGCTTAAACTACTGCCGAACGTGCAAACTAATACAGTGCTTTTATTTTGCGTAAGTATTTGCACATGCATAAAGCAAATGTTTGAAATTCTACTATCTTTCTAGATTGAAAAAATCAGTGATGAAAATAGTTAAAAGCATTAAAAGGTAATTTTGCAATTCTTGCTAATTTTGCACAACTAAAGACGTTTGCCATTCTAAAGTTTTTTATATTGCAGGCAGGTTTCTAAGCAATGCACACACAAAAACTCAAATTGACAGGGAGTCAGTATTTTTATTCTAATATGAACGAAAACCCGCTTTTCTTTGCTGAAATCTACAAGGGCACACTAAAAAAGCCTACATGCAAAGGGAACTAACTATACGTGTAGGTGACAGCTAAGAGATAAGGCTTAGTAAGGCAGAAGGCTTTTTTTTCCGTAGAGGCAAACAACTGCTAATGTGGAAAGAATGACCACACAAATAAAGTTCTGGGCCGTATATGTTGAAAACGGTTTCACATAAATCAATCACCACATGTTTACAAACACCTTCAGTCGTGGTCCCATCTAAGTGTTGTTAGACCTACCACATCTGAGTAATAGGTTCTCTGTTTACTACAGTATGGTACGCACACTTAGCGCCATCTAGCTAATTATTCAGACAACGATAACAGACGCGAAAAAAGTTTTTTTCCATGTTTCTGACAGAACTATTCGCAAACTGTGACAAATATCAGCTAAATTGAAAGTTCATTCATCAGAATATAATAAGCAACATGTAAAAAAGAAATGTTAAGAAATACTATTAATTTGGAAAACTGTCAAAGTTGAAAGAGATTGTCATGATTAATTAGCTTCAAGATAATTAAATTCATTAACAAAACAAACCCTTCATTTAATGGAGAAAAAGAAAACATACGAATCGACCACCTTCGTGATCAAACCTATTTTAGAAACTACTTTTCCATAACGCATTTGCAAAATAATTTTGTACAATCACACGAAGTAGTTAATTTTGTCCCCGAGTGTAGCAAGGTTCATATCTACGTGGAGCGGAAATGCAGTTAAAAAAAACAGCCAGCCGCATGGGAAACGTGGTTGGAATATATGTTGAATAATTGCATATTTGGCGTTAAGACATTTACGCTTGATCAAGCAATGCACTTGACCATGCATGGAGACTGAATATAATTTCAGCAATATTGTAGAGGTAAAAAAACCCCACTTATCATTTCCGCTTAAAATATATAGAATAAATAATTCCCATATGAAAACGTGTAACATAGTTACCATGGATATAATGCCAGTTTTAAACATGGAGGATATACGCTAATCTTTATTCTTTCTCCCCTTGCATCAAACATTTTCATCAATGAAATAATGAAATAAAAAACTTAAATAATTTGAACAACCTAACACGATAATTTATTCTTGGAGAAATTAATACGTTGTACTGTAGAACATCTTGTAGCAATTCTGCTATTTTCAAATTTTGACAAATCGAAATCAAAATAAATTCACAATTTTTTTTCATTTTGCAGACTGAATTCAAATTGCCGCTATGAATATCCTACGACGCTGAACATTAACCGAGTAAAAAACAAGATTTACTCCCAATCATGACACCCTGTACATTCAATCTTGGGAAATGAAATTGCCGATCTACAAAGTTAACTTGCAGGAGCTGAATGAATACAATTGGCCAACAACTTTACAGAAATATTACAAAAGGCGTTTTCAGCCTGAGGCCATCCAAAATAGAAACTTGCAGCCAATTCTTTCTCGGGTTTGCAAGAGGAATTTCACAATTACAATTGCACGTTGTAAAGGTCCTCGGGCATGTCCTAGTCATCGCTTTTTCTGGAAGGAGAAAACTGCTCCTAATGGAATACCGAATTTCGAAGGCCTCTGGCGATTCCGTGATAACTATTTTTCCACAAAAATTTCAAGAACCTATTCCGAGTATTCCCGATGAATCATTCATCATGTTCAATGAAGAAATGCCAGATAGCTGAACGAAAACCGCAATGGCAACTATCTAAACTGCGTGTGGGTTATTGAGTTTGAGCGCGCATAACACTTCGCAAATCCCATTCTGTCACAGCTTCGGCATGTTTTGCGTTTGTCCCCTTTGCTTCGAACAATCTGAAATATTTAGGACATGAATATACATGCATCCAACTTTAACCTGTGTCTAACAGAACGGGGATTACTGATGGCAAAATGAAACGATAAGTCACATCAAGTCTATGATACACTGCATTGGCACATTGCTGCAAAATAGACTGCCGATTTACAAGGTTCTTGAGAATATTTCCCTTTAAAAGTAATAGATGGCGTGTTAGAAGGCTTTAGAATAAGCAACAAGGCACCACAGCCCTTCATTCCTCAACGATAGGTGTCAAGCAGTCCTACTTTTGGTATTACGGTTTCAGGTGACGGATCATAGAATTGATTGGCAATTGGGAAACGAATGGATATCACAGCATTTGCAGTAAACAAAAAAGAATAAAAAAAACATTAGGAAGGTTTAGGGTAAGAAGCTCTACACTCTGAAATCGTCAACATCATTTGTGAAGACGCATGCATTGTCCATTAGACCTTGACAGGCAACTTTCATAGTTTTTACAGCTAGTTTCTCTCCCCTTCAAATAGGTCTCTTGAACAATGACATGCATGGTATTCTGTAATAAAAGTGTCCACCACAAAAGCTTGTACTTGACAAAGACTTTCTTGAGAATAATGACTCAAGTTTACTCGACCATGGGTAACTTTAACTTGTGCTTTAACAACTGCAAAATCTATTTTTCATTATAATTTCCAGAAACAATTTCGCTATCGATGCTAATAATTTTGGCAGTACAAAAAATCACCAACATGAACCATATTAATCCATGCATGCACAAAGGGGGAGTAGCAAACTGCTGAACCAGGCCTGGCAGCAGCAGATCAATACCATCATATTATGTATGCTAAGTAGATGATGGATACACTGCAGGAAGGAGAATGGATAATTAGATCAAAATTACGTGAAAATAATTAAGTTTGATGAGATTGATCGATGCGGGTTTATTGTTGTTTAAATACACCGAAGGGCTTAAATCCTGGCTCGACGTAGCAGGGCTATTGATTAAGGAAGCCTGCGCAGCATCAGTCTGTGCACATGGGTGACGTAAGTTAATTAAGAAACGCACACCCCGTTTTAATTTGCATAGACTATGAAGAAGAGAATTTCAACACATTATGGAAATTCAAATTCATAGCTTTATAAGCTAAGAAGCCAGCATGAATTAATAATTAGGGGGTGAAACTGCTTCGACTCTCAGAGATTTAGACAACACACAAGCTGATTCAGTGATTTCGCGACTACGCACTTGTCAAGATAAACACCAGATTCATGTTAGCAAATGAGAATTGCTAATTTTCTAGCGTGAAATTCTAAAACAATAGACAGATCCTGATTTGTAAACTTTCCACATATTGACGTGAGGCATCACAGAATTCATTCCAGAATTAATAATTCAGGATAATTCATAATTTCATAATTCATTGTATCTATATTAATTATTTTCTAACAGCATCGTGCATCTTATATCACCATGGTCATATAGATGGGTTAGTAAATAGGTCAAGACTAGAATATACTGAGCCAAAACCCACCAGACATTCATCTTATAGAGCGGTTATAGAGTATGCCTTCCAGCATAGAAAACCACACCAATGCCCAACGGATGAAACAGTCCTCGGATTGGAAAGATTAATCACAAAACAGGCGGTTTCATTCTATTGGTCCTTTGAATTCCCAGCATATTCAAGCTTCGAACAGACCATAGTAGGATTGTGTGAATCATAAACCTAAATATTAAAAAAAACAGTAACTGCAGTTACTGCCTGGGTTATCGATTGAAAAATGCTGATAAACGTTTTTGAAGCGCATTCATTCCCTTACATCAGGAGGTTTTCTACATGCCCAACTGATCATCAACATTCTTTCACGAACGTTGCATCACACAAGGTTACGACTCAATCAACCACAGGCACAGACGGCGAATGGTACCTGCTACTTAACCACCACCTAAAGCAGCAGCGTTAAAACCCAAAGCCATAGTTGGCGCAATGCATGGAGCGAAAGAATGTCGACAGCTTGCCAGCAAAGGCAACAAGATGAATGCCCAGGTGGCGCACTTTCCCAGGCGCTAGGTGCTGAAAGATCACAACCGTCTTAAATACCTCGAGTTTGTTTTTTCCTCACCAAAAATCACCCAAAGCTCACAACGGCGCTATAAATTACAGAGAGCGAGAGAGGATGAATTAAAGTAATGCTACTCACTTTGGTTGAATGGCAGTGGAGGTTTCCTGCCCATCCCACAGGTGGCAGGAGTGTGCAGCAGGAGAATGGCAGCCACAACGAAGGGCCATGCTGTCTCCCTAAATTGCATGGTGCGCCGGACATCCATCGCGATTGCAGTACTTTCCAGCACGTTGAGTTCTTGGCAAGCAGTTGCAAACTTCGATAAATCCGATGGGCAGCAAGTGAGGCTTCAGGTCGCGCACAAAAAACTTCGATAAACAGGCGAAAGTTTCCCCTCCTCGATCAATGCTGCCGTTTTCCACTTGCCTGACCACTGTCTGCTCAGCTGGCCTTGTTAGAAAATCCCTGGATATCCGGCACGCGCCACTGTCACCCGCTTACGGAAACATAGAGACGGATTAAATTCATTCCTTTTGTATTACCGCCGAAAGAGGATTTCCAAATTGATTTTTTTTTTCTTCCTTCTTTCGATTTTCTCGATTTTCGAAAAGCGAAAACGGTTCGGGCGGAAGGAAAAGCGAATCCGGAGTCGGAAAAGCGCTTCTTCCTTCGGATTTCTCCGGCTTTTAATCCCGAAACGTGCGGCGATTTAATTTCCCCCTAATCGCGGCCTCGGCGACAACTTAAACAATAACAAAAATCGAGAATGGGGCCGTCCCATGGGGCCGGCAGCACTTAGGCGGACGTGGGCCCGGGTGAGTAACGCGACACCAGTCCTCCTGAAAAGACAAGTCAAAGAACCTTGGTGAGAAGAGGCTTCAAAACAGTGCAATAATTGGCGACAGGCCCGCTCGCTACGCCTCGACGATATTCAAAAGGAGAGTGGTAATAACGGAGGAGAGCAAATGAAGAAAGATATATAAAAAAAATTTGAGAGGGGGAAAAAAACAACCAGGAGGATATCGCGATGAAAGTCGACACCTACGAGGTTTCCAAACGGAAAGATTGTGGGGCTACACGCACCTTTGCATTCCTTTCTCCTCTGGGGCTCTCAGTGGAATCATCCACCCCTCTTTCCTACCTGTTTACCTTTTCTGGAGGAAAACAGCAGATGGTCGAGGGGAGAGGCCTAGGAAGCCGTTGCGACCAAGGACTGCCCAAAAGTGCCCTAGGCCAACTACAACTACATGCCATTTTACACTTTCGAGGTGTAGTCCATGGGGTCCTCCGTAAGGGACGTCCGGGACAGGGGGCTCTTCGAAAACCGGACACTGTCAGACAGGGGAAGGTGCTTTAAGGAAAGACAGGGTTCCCACAGCTTCAGCCAAATAAAATCCAGTGACTTTCCCAGGTTTAAAATGTTATTTTCCCCTGACCTGTAGCGTTTCCTCAAAGGCCAATAATAGTGAAAATAACCTGCCTCTGAATATAAATTTTTATCATTAAACTGGGATAATCAACAACATGTTAAAGGTCTAGTATACATGGGCCATGAAAAGTTGAAAAAATGGATGTGCTTTTTTCAATTAATATTATGTCGACTGCGAACGTTTCCGAAAAACTTATCAGAAATTAGAGACTTTCATTTCTAATTTCGTGAAAAAAATTGTTAAGGGGTATCAAGCTCATGTAATGGAACATTGCGGGCAAAATAAAAATTAAAACCGAAATTACAAATCATAAGTTTTGGAACGCCAAAGGCAATTTTTTTTAAAAATCAAATACCCCAAATCACGGTTTCTTGAATAAACGTCTGTACAAAATTTGCTTATAAATATTAATCACCTGACTTTTTGAGCAACTTTAAAAATTCACCTGACTTTCCCAGGATCTGCGGGAAACCTGTTTTACTGATGGAATTATCTATGCATATCAACCATGTCGATCCAGCGATTAATAACAAAATGTAATTGCTACCGGCATTATGTATTTCCAAGCCGGACAGGGCATGAGGAAGGAGGGAGGGGGAATTATGAAAAACCGGACACAGGCGGACGGGGGAAGGTCTAAAAATCATGACAATTCTAGAACGTCTTTTGTGGATGGCCCCCATCGGACGTAAAAAGGGGGTTTTGTCATTGTTTTGTGTTATTACCTGTTTTTACGGTCTCCTTGTACTTTTCTTCACACGCGCCCAGACGCGTCAGAATGCGGGCGATGGGAAAACAAGATGGCGACCAGACCAATGGGAGTGGACGACCGAGGCCAGCAGCATCCAGAGACCCTCTCTTTGTTTGTTGTTGGCGCTGCCAGCGAATTAAGTCCAATCATGGAACCTGGGGAAAAAAACGAGTGACAACTTCATTATTCGCGCCCGCTGTTTTCGCAGACGTAATGACATATGGCGAGGAGGCCTGGGTTGCACAGAAATCTGGGGCGGACGGAGGTTTCAACATCAGTCTAAACAATGAATTCCTCGTCTGAGAGGCCCTATATATACAGCACATACATGTACGTCTTGCAAATGACATAGCACGCATGCAGCACTTATCAGCGGTGAACATCCCTGGTGCACTCTACAGTGATAGGGAATGAGAATTTCAATGGATGAGCAGATTGTAGCAGGGTTTTGCTTTGTTCTATTTTGTTGTAACCGTAAAAATCACATTGAATGTGCCGACGCTAAAAGCAATGTTTGCACTGCATCTGGTACTTTTAATTCTAGTTTTAAAGATTATACAGCATATACGCAAGTGATAGGGTAATACTCTTAAGCTTGAATATAACCCGGGAAATACTGTTAAATAAGTGATTCCAATAGAAATCACTGGTCAGCACGTGGTTAGGAAAAAATGAAATAACCATAACATGTCATAACAATTCCCTTAAACAACATAAAAAGCGGCATAGCTTAACCCAATAATGAATCTGTATGTAAACTATTTACAAAGAAGTATTCCTCCTTTTCATGCAGCCCATCCTAATGAATATAGCGAAAAAGATATATTCAAAAGTTTGGATTATCAATAGTTCAACAACCTCGTATTTCAATCGTACATGTATTGAGTTGGAGTCGATCTTTGTATTCGCAAATTTAACAAGATTTGTACAATGGAAAATTGAAAGATCAGATTTTACTTGTACCACTAAATCTGCGCCTTAACTGTGGTAGAAAATAGTTAAGATAATGCACATTTCGCTTGCCACCCTAACACAGGCCAATTAGCATGCCCAGAATAAATATTGTCCAGTTCCTACTTCATCTCTTTTATCGAAACACATGACGAAACCTTTGTGGTCAATAATTTCTAAACATAGTCTTTGTACTTTTATCACTACACACTATCATTATTTTTTTTCCAGCTTTATGTTATTAAGAAAGATGGCATGGTGGCTGGCAACTTCCATTTAACTCCAGACACTCATTTTGGCATGCAGTAAACCGGGTCAGGATCCGACCAATAATCCATCTCAGCGACGCAATCTGGTCATACAATAGGCGAGGAATCCTGCAGCGTTGCTTATATACAATATATTAGCCAAGGTAGATTGGAAATCAGAAGTGCAAGAGCGAACAGCGTGGCCAAGCAATGAACTGTGCCCGTTTCTATTCAAAAACCAATCGGTTTTCCAACAGTGCTGACCCACTAAGTAGCCACGCAGGTTTCCATTCAAAAAGCCAAGAGGAGAAAGACAGAGAAAAAGAAATTGAGGTGACGGGCTGGGGCAAGAGGGGCATCTATCAAACGATAAACTTCTGACATGGCAAACAGCAGGGGGTTGGTCAGGAAAGATGATCTTGTTGATGAGACTGGAGATTTCGCATCAGGAATTTTATTCGCATTGTACACATGTCCGTCGCAGTGGCGAACCCTCTGACAATCAATTAACAGTCACATCCAACATTCACCAGCAAGATTAAAGAATACAAACACGAAAGTTCGATGCTTCGATCAGACAAATGGATGAGTGATTATTCTGTAGCGTGCGTATTGTTTCAGCATCTTTATTACTTGACAGATAGCAAAATGTGTAGCTACTTCGTTCATGTACCTATACATAACTGCCCAAAATATACCTGCACCGAGTCAACTGAATGGCAATGATTATTGGGTTAAAAAATAATAACATCGCCAAATACACAGGGATTCCAAGACGAACAATCACGTTCACAAAACAAGAAAAAACATAAATCAGGGTTACGACTAAAACTAAATTCGCAACTTCCATGAATTTCGAGGGTTTTTGGAAAAGAAATTCTTTGTCTTTATCAGAAATGCTTATAAAATAAAATGGAAGCAATTTACCACAATGATATTTTATTTATTATTTGAAAAGTGAAAACGTTAAATGCTATTTTTTTCAAATCAGACACATGAACAAATTGAAATGCATTCAACAAGCAAAGCTTTCTTGAATGAAAATTCCCTCTCTACTTCGGCATTGCCATAAGGAAGAAAACTTCCCTGACATTTTCATTAAAATTTCAAATGTTTCTGATTTTTTCAGGTTGTTCCTACTTCCCTGACTATTCCAGGCTTTACAGATCAGTGGGAACTATGAAAACTATATGAGAACGGAACGGATTTCGAGTTATATACTCGTGAGAACACGCGTATATTCCTAAAGAAATAATGGATTTTCAGCTAAATTATACTTCGAAATATATATATACGTATCTTCGAAAGTGCTAGCCCATTCATATCTGATTAGACCTGCTGTATTTGTCTGATCAATTATTTTTAATATAAAAACACTTCGTATCAATTGCGTAAAATTAGCTTATAGCATCCCCTTTAAATCGATATTAATAGTAATAAAATATCAGGCATTTTAGGAAAACAATTTACCGTCCTCAGGTTTCTTAGAAATGCGAGGACCCGAGAGGGCAACGAATTGCCGTGCTTTAAATTCTATCCCATGCCCAGTATTTTAGTGGCAATATTGAATCAATTCTGAGTGCCTTTCAAAAAAACTGCAAAGAGAATCTTCAACCTCTTGGCAACTTTAAACAAAATGGCTGCTGGTTTGTCTTCCGACATTCTTGGCTGCTTCAGATAAAAACGAACAATGCATATTGTACGTGATTTTGAGGTGGACACTTAACACTTTAAGTGGTTAATGTAGCATGAGTCTGCATCTTGCCTCTCGGGTTACCTCTTACATTCGATATCGCCGAAAAGCTTTCTCATCTACAGTAGTCAACAATAAGGAAAGACGGTGTCAATTACACTTTTAGAGAAGCGCCATTAAAGAAGACGACCCAAATTTCATGGCAAACATTGCCAAGCATGGATCTTCCAAACCAAACAAAATTACTCGAACAATGAGAGGAGGCGTTCAGAGAAATCACTTCACGAACGTCGTTAATGAATTGATAAATTTTTTATCGCCATCAGTACTTGTAATTCCTAACACAGAGAAGGAGAAGATGCATTGTATACTTCGAAACAAAATCAGATTCTCGCCTTTAATCCAGGCATAGGCTCTCCTCTTCAGTAACTTTTCCTTTTTTTTTTCTTCAAAGAAAGTGAACTTGCCTCACAGCCCCACGATTTTAGGCAATAAAAGCGCTGCACTGCAATTCTACCATTAATTAAAAACTAAATGATTAATGAGAAATAGCCAATCAAGGAGTCTGTATCACGTGGAACGGGGCCTGCACCAAGCAACCTATTAACAACGCCCAGAGAATTCTACCAAGCATGATAATGGCAATTAAGAACTTTATAATGGCAGCCTGGAGCAATTATAAGTCAAAAGTTGTTAACGGTATTATTTCTTGAAAATGCTCTTTTTAAAAACCGTCTGCGAAAATCTACGCATCGATCTTTTTTAACCTTAATCACGATCCATGCACAAGTCGCGCAGTGTACAGTATGAGAGTGCAATTGTGTCATTTTTAGAAGTGTTATTAAATTAGTTTTTGGTAGGTTTATAAATTTGCAGACAGCAATGATAATGCAATTGTCCTACATCGACATGATTATTTTTTTATCTGAATGGAAATTTCAAAGACTAACGGGAAAGGATACACATTTATGCCATACAAATTTTGCAATACTACTGAATGCATGTCGAAATTGATTTGAAATTCAACGGATTCCGTTCCCCTTTTCAGAGGAGCCAGATATGAAATTTGAAAGCGAAAGCTGGACGTGCCCAGGGCACACGTCACAAGACAGACAGCTTAAGCACTGCAGTTGTAAACCTCAAAACGAACGCACTTGTACAGCGTTAATCTGATAATTCGAAATAATCTCGCGCCTGACAAGGTGGTAGCGTTGCTGAGTCAATAAAATCTCAATTGCATTCAGTGTAAATGTGAGACACGTGTAAACAATGTCAAAACGAAGGTAGATTTCCAGGCAACATAGGTGACGGAAGGCATTTTTTCGCACGCTGTGCATTTTATTCTCGAGACAGGTGACAGACGAGTGCGCCCCCTCTGTGGACGAGTGGGTGAATTTATGAACGACCTTAGGTTTAATTGAATGCAAACGATGACAAGGGAAAAGCCTTGAGAGCGCCATTAAACGAAAAGAAAATGATGAATGATAGGTATCTCGAGAATTCTAGGTGTTGCCCGAAGGAGCCTTCAAACAACAACAACAAGAGGAATAATTAGCACACCATTTTGAGATTAAGGAAAAATGTAGGGAAACATTGCTGATCATAAATCATTAATATAGAAACGATAGGCGTAAGGAAGAAACATGATTCCTATTATGGTTTAAGTTTCAGGTTAGGTCATGGAATCGCAGGCTTGGATAATTTGCATTGCAAAGAAATCAAGCAATAAGAAGTCAATGGGAGGATCAGTATAGGAGATCACGTCCATTTCTAAATCATTTATTTTCGGTATAAAACACTTCAACAAGATAAATATTTCTCCTTTATAACATTTCAAGTAAAATACGTTCACTTTTTAAGGGATATGAAATAACAAAATCCATTAATGGTTCTTTTTTTTTTTGCTCAGTTTAGTCGAAGTCTAGTAATCGCCAAATACAAATCAACTGAAAAACCTCCGTAGGCCTACATGTAATCGTTGAATCTCACGGAAGTCTATCTTCCCCATCGAGTGGCTGGTAGAATATTAATAATAAATTCCAGAAGACTCAGCCAATATTAACGTTTCCTCGCGACGTTTCGGCCTGTTATTT
>JAQIXS010005440.1:0-12608 GCA_034700785.1 Rossiulus vilnensis
TCCGGAACGCCGTTCCGGCTCGTAAAAAAGTACCGGAACGTCGTACCGGCGCGTTCCGGCCCCACTACACCCCTGCTTCCTCCATTGAAAACGTTATCATTGCACGTTGCATCAACAACAACCACGGGAGGCACAGTTGCGCCGAGCGAGCGCTGGGTGGCGCGCCGATCGCCCGTGACGTAGGCGCACGTGCGAAAGTCTGGGACGGTCCGGATCTTTCGGCGGACCGGTTTTTTATAATTTTAATAAAAAAATAACCCCCGTCCTCTCCTTGTAACCAAATGTAACCAACAGCCCGAACCCTACCCCAAAATTTTACGTTACCATTTTAAAATGGAATTTCCTCCCCCCCCCACATTTAAAAATATTTATTTAAAATTAAAAAAACAAATCGACTTGCCAGATGAGACGCCGCCATTGTCGATATCTCCAATCATGAAAATCATGATTTCAAGTTTGTATTTCAAAGAAAATCTTTTAATTCTAAAACAATAAATAAAAAGTATTGTTGCACTCCTGAATTCCCATTACTCTTTGCTACGTGGATTTTAAGTTTACCAGCAAACAGTAACCACAATCGAATCCACCCCTCCCCCTTGTAACCATGGATCAAACAACCACCTCCCCTACCTGTTGACGTGATTTATGTACATATATATGACTAATTGAAGGATGCCAAACCATAAAGGGTTAAGTGCCCAATCCCCGAAATACATTTCGTCAGCTTCACCTAACAGCGGTCATGAAACAAATGGGACACAACTATGCCATGTGGAGTGAAAATTGTCTGTGTCACCAGCCTGGGAGAAGAGATCAGTATGTGATACTCTAACGATATCAGTATAAAATTAGTGATATCACTATATGTACTGTTTTTTGGGACTCCTAATATCAGTCTGGTGAGTGATTTCGCTACATTTTTTTACTAGTGTCAGTGTATTATCAGTATATTCGTACTGATATCTACTGTATTGATTATACTGATCTTACCAACATAGTGCTGCTGTGAAACATCAGTTCTGGTGAAAAAGACGAATATGTGTTTCCCACTGATATCAATATGTTCCTATGCTTATAATCACTGTTTCTATACTGCGTGACTACACATTTTTTAAAATTTATATTATCAGTATGTCTTGCGAGTGAAATCATTAATTTGTTTACCAATATCAGTATATTGAAATTGTGCCAAGCTATAAGGTCGTAAGCGCCCGTGGACACCAATAACGGTTTCATTAATCCTTATGAAACAGGTCGTTCAGGGTTAACACCATTTAGGGGTTCTAGTGACCTAATTGATTCCATACGCCTCACGTACCTATGCACTTTCGTGTATTTGCGTAAGAGGATGTGATGTCCTTATTTTGGTCGTATAATGAAACGCTATAGGCCGCAAAACGAAACACGGGCATACAACAGACAGGCCGTTGAAATTTAGGGGAACTTAAAACAATCTAAGAAGTATTAAAAAAAATATTAACAAAATCTTTCACCAGGGTGGCAAATAAGTTCTAAAAATTATTTAAAAAGTCCTAAAACTGCTTAACAATTCAACATTGAAACCGGTATAATTGTTTCAAATTATTACGAAATATTGACAACACTGCCTTAATAATAATATATTTATATATATATATAATGGATAAATAATGCGATATGAATAAGGGATAAAATAATGCGTCCTAAAAATATTACCTTTTTTGAAGAAAAATAAATCCTTTAACGGTCCTAAAATCTAACTTAAAATGTGATAAAATTGTCCTAAAATTTAACCTAAATAATCCTAAATTCCAAATCTTGGAAATTGTTTGCCAACCTGTAAGCTTCGAATTTAAATCGCATTAGAAATATTTAAACAAAACAGAGATTTGTTAGTTTTTAGGGCGTACCTAATAACCATATGGTGTGAACATTTCACACCCACACAATAGCGATGTTTATTTCGGCATCGTATCAAAATTGTATCAACATTGTAGGTGAAGGATTAGAACTCTTGACCCTCCCTGGAGACAAACAAAGGTAAAACACCGACACGACGTACTTTTTTAACGTAACTTTTGGAAACCGTAAAATTTTCGTTCATTTTCATTTAACTTTTTACAATTTAACTTTTAAAAACAATTGCGAAGTTTTTAATCTTCGAAGTCGCCTTGTTCTGCGTGCATTCCGATAACATTTTGAACAAAATGACGATATTTGAGATGATCTTCGATTGTTCCGGCCTTAAGGGGGGAAGCAGTATTTATTTTTTTCTAACAATACATTTGAGGCAAAATGGTACCAAACCCATTAATTAATTGTTGGGGACGAACCTTTCGCGTGAAAATTCGGTGAACGCCTCGCACCTCGCGTGTCGTTTTCGCACACAATTTCATGTCGCTTAACCCCTAATGGTCGTTTCCCCTTTTAATTGTCGCCTGTCTCCATGTTCAATTTGTTTAATTTCTTAATTTAAGTAATTGTTTTGCTTTTTTAACGTCGCCCTAATGAGGATTATCGCGTGATTCGTGCCCATCGCCGAATTTGTGTTCATCAGCATTTTTTGCACTTAATTAAAACGCAACAAGTTGTCTTTGACAAGGTTGGATCAGAGGCGCACCCAGGACCTACTTTTGGGGAAGGGTCACCAAATTCATTTTTCTGATTTCTTACGGACGCCGTAGGTCAAAATTTTGAAAAATTGATTTACAAATACGGGATTTTATCCTGCAATTCCTGCAATCAGGCTCAATTTTTTTTTTTGAAAAATTGAGTTACAAATACGGGATTTCAGCCTGCAATTTAATAATTAAAAAAAGTTATGAGGAATTTTTCAATTAAAATGAAGACCGTAGGCTCGAATTTTGAACAACTGGATTAGAAATAAATGAACTTTTCTTTCTTAAATGGCCTTATTTTATTATGAATCTAGTATGAAATTTAGAGCCGGTCCTTTCTTGCCCCCCTGGGTGCGCCACTGGGTTTGGATGGATCATGGAGGGAAGGAGGCAGGGGTAAAAATTCAGTTATCATGTTCCCTAGTTTCATGAAAATGCATCCGTCATATTAAAAATCATATTAAAACGAGAACATAAAGCGTAATAAGCCCATTCAGAATTCGTAAGCCAGTAATTCGATGTAATTTAACAAACGTCGATCGATATCTTTTTGGATTATTCATATTTGATCACGACAAATTGGAGGAATGCGATGCGGAAAATGGACGTGGGTAATTTCGCGTCACGTGACAACAAAAATAAAAAGGACGAACAATGAGTGATTGAGTGGGTGCCAAAACGCAGTAAGTGCCAAAAAAAATGGATTTTTCGGAAGAGGGAGGGGGGCAGAAACTGATGAATTTCCTGAGAAACATTGTTAACACTAATATAATTTCGTTCAATCAACACGTTTGTCTTCGTCGAAATTCGTCCATAACGTCGCATGTGCCCCAACGTATTGCACCCCCCAATAAGCGTTCAAAACGCCCCCTTCTCATGAAGGGTGCCTGGCACCACCTGTACCGATATCTACTGTGCTGATCATACTGATCAACCCACCAGGGTTTAGTTTGGTACACGTTTAATGTCAGCTGACCTCACCACGGATCATTTTCGAACAGAGCGCTAGATGGCTCCGCACGAAAGGTCCCACCACCACCAATTATTTAAGTGTAACTCGCACCGTACGCCAAGTGCCAATAATATCACGCACTCTCAGGGCTTCGGCACTCTCGGGGCTAACTACGGTCGATTTGTATGAATACGGACACCATTCAATAGGCGTGTTTGTTTCACTCATGATTTCCTCCGCCGCACTGCACCGTGGTGGTGAGGGGGGAGAGGGCTAAAAATAGTTTCCCCCACCATTCCGCAATAATCCCGAAATAGTCCGACGTCAATACATCCAAACGTGATTGGCAGTCAGCGACTGCGTGCGAGTGCTGCTATCGCAGATTGCATGAGAGCAGAAGAGCAATTTGGGAAAAACAACGGTCATGACGTCATCCAAGGTGGATAAAAGCAAATCGAGAGCAGGATATATTTCATTTCCCTCTCCTATTCCCCCCCCCCACTTAATTCGCACGAGTCGGACACAGCATTTTTTTTTTGTACTTTACTTTTTTTGTTTTGTGGTTTAATAAACACTCGCTTTTCGCCCACGTCATTAACGGCAGAAATCCAAATTTAGCTCTTTTATTTCCGTCTTGCCTCGTCTAAAAATACGCTTTTCCCGTCATTTCCTAGTGGAAATTAATCAAGTACGATGTAGTTGTCATTAAACGCTCGTTAATTAAGCGCCGATGACTGTGTTCAAATGCCAACCGCGTTAACATTAAATAATACCTCGATTCACCTACGTTACGTACTGTTATCCCATATTTTATTTTATTTTAAATCAGGTTTGTAAAATTTTAAAGCGTTTTCAATCATTAATATAAATATCAAAATATCAATTGCATTTTTTAAAAAATATTAAACGGTGAAATCGTTATTTACTAATCCTCTCTTAAATTCAAATAACCACTTCATGACGCTATCAAAATCCATTTAGGGGGTCCTCCATGAACGACGTCCGGGGAAGGGGTTTTGCGAAAAACGGACAGTGCCGATACTGCTATAAGTAAAAAAATTGTAGCGATATCACCAACCATACTAACATCAGCAGTCCCAACAACCAGTATGTATATAGTGATATCAGTATAGCAGCATTCTGATATCACTAGGTTTATACGGATATGAGTATGGAATCATACTGATATCAGTAGAGTATCACATAGCAAATTTTTCTCCAGGGCATGTGGACTTATTGCCCCTTATTTTTATTTCAAATCAGTTAAAATTAGATGTTTGTTCCCTAATGATATCCGCCTCATTCCCATACACATCACACCAGTATCTTCCTCATTATCACCATACCCTCATCATTATCCCTAATCATATTAAAACCTTCACTGTCCATTACCCATATGGAAATAAAACTTATTATTATTATTACTATGCGGATTCATAACTATATCCTCATAACAATACACATCACATCATTCTCTTATCTTACTGTCACCTGCACTCTCATTTATGGTCACTACCTATCACCTCTCTCCGACCTTCACCCATTTCCCTTAGGTCCTATTGAAACCACACTTGACCACATCTGCCCCATTTTAAGCCCATTTCACTTTCGATTAATCTCCGGTTCGCTTCTATCCCAATTCGGAGAAGCGATGAATCAGCGCTGCTCGGGTCTGGACCATGTCCAAAAATACTGTAGATATATAAAAAAAATCCATTTACGACTCTGTTTTCGTCGAGTGAGTGCTCGGATCACGAACGTTTCTCAGAAAACTGACCATCGCTAAAGCGGGTCGAGTTGGGCGGTTGACCACTCCACCACATGGTCAATCTTCGCTGACAGTAGGATTAAAGAAATTAGATATTTATCATTAGTAAGATCCCTTCTTGATTCGCCACAGGTAAATACCAGCGAGATGAGTGTTTCCCAAATGATCAAGAGTCTGTCCAGTGGGAGAGACAGCGATCAAGACTGGACGGAGGGCTCAATGCTTGAGATATCCCGGTATATTCTTGAGTTAATACGACAAAAGTTAAAATGTGGTGACATCACTAACCATATTGATATTAGTAGTCTCAAAAACCACTATAATACTGATGTCACTAAGCATACTGATATCAGTAGTCCCAAAACCCAGTGTGTATATATAGTGACATTAGTATAGAATCATTCTGATAATCTGATATCACTAAGGTTATACACACGTAGATACCAAAATAAAATCATATTGGTCTTTTCTCCGGGGATAGGATAGCCCTAAGCTAACACAAATTCAGTTCGACAATGATGATGGTGACCATCAACTTGAATAAAATAAATTACATCAGTAGATACTTTACACTTCCCTACCACATGGCATATCTTTGCTGACAGTTGGGAGCGTAGGGTACAGAGCTGAATTGAATCGAAACGGACAACGGGCTGCCCCTTTAAGGTCGGAGGTGGGCTTCAACCAACGAGGAGAACGATTGTGCATGAAGGGATTGCCGACCATCAGCTTAACAATAAAGTAGGTTTATTCTATGAAAAAAAACCAACCAAATGGACCAAAGACACTTCCATGGAGCATGTCGATAAACAAATACAAATTGTGACGAGTAATGAAAATCAACCTGGTCTAAACGACCATCCTTTAGGGGGGAGGTGAAGTCCCATCCTCCCTTGATTTCATACTAGATGACTGAAATTTTCTTGCTTAAATGGCCTTTCTTTTACTACTTTAACTCAGTATTTCGGAATTTTCGCCTACGGCGTTTCTTTTAACAATGGCAAACATTAATAAAATGTTGAGGCTAATAACCCGGATTTGAAATCCAAATTCGCAAAATTTGGATTCCATAAGGAATCAGAGAAATGAAGCTGGTGGATAGGATAAATAAATAGCGTCAATCCCTCCAAGGTAGGTCCCACACAATACTCCGCTAACCGTTACATCGTTTTATTTTGAGTGCAGCTTCCGACGGGATGACACCGTTTCATCATCTCTTATAAACTTCGGCAGCGCTGGGATTCGGTCTTTACTACCCTCGAGAAGGTTTTTTTGTCTCCGTACAGGGGGTATTTGGTTTTCCCGTAGATTGTAGATTACTACGAAAGAGAGAAAAGAGAGTGAACTAGAGAGAGAGAGAGAGAGAGTGGCACACGTACGTACGCTGAGCTTGTGCCTCGGGCTTCGCAACGGCATTGACAATGGCAATGGCAATGAGATTGAAAATCGATGAAAAGTGCGTCACGAGCGCTTCGCCTCTTACGTCCGTCGCCGGCTCCATTTACGTAGACGCCGCGTCTATCGCCGCCCGAAATAGCATCTGAAAAGCCCCTTCTTCCTTCTTCATCTTCTCCTCTTCTGCGCTCACGACCCAACGGGCTCTGAGAATATATATATCCCTCGCATCCATCTTCATCCAAACCCCTCCCCTCTCATTCTCACTCTCACCTTTACAAGCCGCCAATGGTTGAAGCTGCTCTTCTTGTTTTTTTGTTTGTTACGATACGCGGCCTTCCTTCCTCGCTCTCCATTCCTCTTTAGTGCAAATAACGGAAAATAATTTCAGTCCTGAGGAGGATTTATTGAGAGCGTATTTTTACTACGATCAAAAACCGGATCGATTCTGGAACGCCCGAAAAACAAAATGGAACGCAAGAGATTCTATTAGGGCGCACGCGCGCGCGTTCTTTCGAATTCGTTTCGCGTGCGATTGTTCGATTTTTTTAAAACTTTGTTCCATAAACAAAATGGCGGTGAGTCAATTTTAAAAGTCGGACGAATTTCTGATAGAAGTAGGCAACGTATGTATGGTTTTTTTCTTTCCAAAATTATGCGCTCATTCCTCACGTTACGGTCCTATAGGTTTTCGGAGCGTTGGCCGCAAAGCGAAATACCGCATAACGAAACATGTTTTACATGCCAACCTACATATACTGTACAGTGTATATAAATTATATGGGATACGTTCCAAATTTCATTTTTTTTTTAAATAAAAAAAGTCGTTCAAGTTGTTGGCCAAAAACGTATAAATTTAAATTTTAGTTGCTTTCAAACTAATATTCGACCACATAAAACAGAAACAGGCCGTTATCGAGAAACGCCGTATAGCGAAGTGCGAGTGGAATGGAATTCGCCACGAACGCGCGTGGCGTTAAAAAGGAACGCGCGCGCGCGTGCGTGCATTCTTTTTCGAATCGAAATCGTTCCATTTTCACGTTCCAATACAAATTAATCGATTAAAGTTAAGGACGAGCAGCATTTCACGAATCTTCATCATCTTAGTTTTAGGATGCGCATAGATCCGTACAGATATCGACCTATAATTCAGCGGCGTATCGATGGAGAAGGAAAACCAACCGATACGAGTTTATGATGTAAGTGATCATCTTTTCCCTTCAATGACGATCCCGTTTTATTTTCAATATCAGCATTTCAAAGTTACAAAGGCAAAATCGGTAGCCTGAGTAAAAAAGGAGGAGGAGGAGGACAGGCAGGAGTTGGAAAGAGAAGCCCCCTGACACTCCGAGGCCATAAACATCGGAATTGGTCCTCCGAGATGCTATTTTTATAAGGATTTATTCGCGGCTGTGCTATACTTAGCAGCGGCCCTTTCGATTGGATTAAGAGCCCAGCCGAGAGAGAGTTCATAAAAGCGGTCGTACGGGGACATGATCTAATTATTCGCCTGGATCCGAAAAAAAAGAAGGGAAAAACAAATGTCCGAGCGCCGCACCGAACCGACTGACCGCTGCTGTCCAGTTCTGACTCGCAGCTCCGACGCCACCCACGCATCTATTTCTATCGATTACGCGCCAATTACTCGCTTAGCGACAAAACAGGTGGATCTCGGACGAAAATAAAAGAAAATTGAAAATCGTGATGCCGACGATCGCGACACTGAGCTGCATTTGGCGTTGAGAAATTGACAGTTTCGAAACGCATCATAGGAAAAAACCTATCGGCAGGACCAGGGGGAAAAGCATGAAAATTGATCTTGGATTTCAGCTCACTGTATGTTTCGAGGGCGTAACATCTCTTAAAAATTACTTTATATAGGTATACCTGACTGTGGACGTTAGGGACTTCAAGGACTTCGACCTGGGTTACGAAACGTATTTCGTAACTCATTTGACAGTCAGCCTGAAGTCTTTGCAATATCAATGCAGTCTATTACGTCCTTGAGTCTTTGAAGTCTCAATGAGATCTTTGAAATATTAACGGGTATTTGAAGTAACACCGAAGTCCTTGCAGTTTCACTAATTCATGAGAGTCTCATTGAAGTTCTTGTGAAATCTTTGCAGTCCTATTTAAGTCCTCGGCGACTCAATGAGGTCCATGAAGTCTCATCGAAGTCGTTTAAAGTCACACTGAAGTCAACGAAATCTGCGAAGTCCGGTTAAAGTCCTCGAAATCCGGCAAAATCTTCTAAGTTGAGCTAAGCTGGAATACTTCAGGTGATGAAACAGATGTTGGTAAAAAATCAACTTATTCTCCGCATATTTTACATTCCATGTACTGTAACTCGTACTCAATATTCGTATAACCTTCAACTTATTGGGCATTTCATGCGTTTTCATGGAATCTCCATTCAGTGGGACTTTAGCCTTCAAAACCTGACTTCGTTAAGATGTTGCCCCTCTAGTATTAGACGCGAAGTTTGCTTTTTATTTACTCGATTGTTCACCTCTCGGTATATAAAATTCGTTAGATTTCACTGCTTCACATCTGACAAAATGCCCTTTAGCCATCCCAAAAACTGCCGCCATTCGTGACGTAACTTCCGGCCCGTTTTTCTATCTTTTCGGCGCAAAAAAAAGAGCATTTACCGAAAATCGTAAACTGGCGTTGAATTAAGTGGTCCGATAAATAAAGAGCTAGAGCTACTCTTCGAGTAAAACTTGATGCGCTCGAAGGGGCGTTAGCGTTTTTAATTGGTGGGGTTTTACCTGCATTAACGCATTGGATATCTTCGCCCTTCAGGCCTGCCCTTTGAGGGTTCAGTTGCTCCGAAACCCAACGCCGAACGCACTTTTCGCGAAATTTCATAACCGACAAAAACTACGAGCGATTAACGAGAAATTAAAGCCGACGCCGTAAATCGCGACACGAGATGCCACTTCTTCGCTTTGAAATCCGTTTGAATTTACCGGATTAGACGAGCACGAACGCGAAGCGACATTAAAGAAGAGAACGAAGAGCCGGAAAAAGTCCGTTGCAAGGAGCGTCGCCAAATTTTCGATTTGCACCCGAAGGGAACAGGTCGAGGTCGTCCATGAACATCGTCTGCTACTGGAGATTTAAAAAAATTCCGCAAAAAATAATAATTGATAATGAACATGGGGTTCCCCAGATATAAATTTAAGATTTAAAAATCCAACGTAGAAATAAAAGATAATTAACGAAGGCTCCCGCCCATAAATATTGTCTGCCATTAAAGATTTAAAAAATGCCATAATAATAAACAAAGGGTCCCCCCATAAATATTGTCTGCTATTTGGTATTTTTTTAAAAAAAAGTAATAATAATAATTCAAATAATAGATAATTAACAATAGGTCCCCAATAAATAAAATGTTTATCTCATTAGACTTTCCCAATTTTTTTGGTCAAATTACTCTGACCAAATGCAAGGAATGCTATATGATTTAACAAAAAAACAAAAAAATTCCATGATTCAATAGATGCAAGCCGTGTCTTAATTTTGGAGGTAACTAATAATAACTAACTCATAGCCATAGTGTGTCTACTGGATTTCATACTGTACACGTCCTGATTTTCAATAACTTTTCCATGCCATTAAATCTTATAAAATCCATTTAAAAACACAAATGTTGTAAGTTTTCCATGGCTTCCATGACCCAATTTTAATTTCATTAGAACTGAAAAAAATTATTTCATTCACTTAATCCAGTAGATTGGTGTTCAATTTCCCCGACTTTTTCAAAATAAATTTGTTATTCCTTCGGAGGCAAACGATAAAAAATGCATATGCGTAAACGTTACTCGAATAAAAACCATGAACATAACTTTAATACTTTTTAAATTTAACGTCCGCGATTCAACAGCTCCCATTCGGTTGGAACAAGGACTAGCATATTTACAACACGTTCAGAAGGGAAGATTACCACACGTCCATTGAATTAAAACAATTGCCGGAAGAAGCATTCGCAAGTTTCCACCGGAGCACAATTTTAAAGTTGAAAAGACTAGTAAACCGGCTAAGTACGAGTCTGCGTAATCAACGTCCTGATCCGTGGCCGTCCTGGAAATGCTAAACACAACAGTAAGAATAGAAGACTGGAGGCAAGTACCAAAATCCAATACGAAAACGGTGTTACTTCGACATAGGATTGTGCAACCGGAACTCCGCCGTTTGAATATTTCGCACTTTCGCAAATTGGCGAATTTATAAAAAAAAAAGCAAAACACAAAATAAAATTAACCGTTTCTTGGCGGCATTTCTTCAGTTTTTAGTCGCGCGGGACCATTTCGCACTTCCGTGACAATGGTATCGCGCTGGTCGACGTGCGGCCCAATCGCGGACCTCACACGATCATTACAAACGGCATCGCCTTTAGTGAGCCTATAATACTAACGATTGCGTGATGTTTGGATTAACCGAGATTAACTCCGATAAGCGATCGGATTAACCGCTGTTCCGAGCAGATGAACGTTTATAAATGCATTATAACAAGAAGAGCGTGACTATGTACAGGGCAGGTTGGAGGCTAGTCAACCAGTTATTATCGATTTGTTACATATTTCGTATTTACAGTATACGTGTATTCTAAAATTATTATCGTACAAAATACAGTTCTACCCATTTTATAATTATTCCTTCCGTCATCCGAGGCAGTCGCAGTCTCGACAACCTCGGATAATCGAGCTTCCAACATATTAACGTTGTCGTTAGTAACGATCGTGTACGGCTCGCTAAGGACTAGCCTCCTTTCCTATCGAGTTCAGATTTTTAACTATACTTTCCATTATCCGAGCAATCTTATTAATCTGAGAAACAACGTAGTTGAGCTCCCGACTACCTCGGATAACGGGGCTTCAGCCGCATTAACGCGTGACGTCAGTCTATTTCTTGCTGCTGGAGCGTCGTAGCCGCAGCTGCGGGAAAAAGACTTGACGACATGCGTTAGCGTACCCGTTCGGGTTTACGGGTAGCTGAAACTCGCCGCATGTAATGATCGCGTAAGGCCCGCTAAAGACTAAGTCTCTTTTTCTACTGAGTCAGGCCGATTGCGCATCTAATTGAAAATTTGTGAAACACGAGTAGCTAACCTCTGCTAGGATCCATATTTTGTGACGTACCGCCACACACGTATCTGACATCTGTCAGCTTGTGGCAATGCAGTGAAATACATGGATATAGCAAATGTTAGCTACCGACGTCTCACAATCGACAGTTACGTGCGCAACCCGCTTAAAGACTGCTCTTCAGCCATCGTCGTCGACACTCCACGACAGCCATCAGGATGAGCCGAACCGGCTCGAAAGACGACCATCTCGACTAGCAGCACCTCAGCCCGATCTTACATCGTCAACGCCAGATGCGGCTTCCGCGACAGGATTCCTCGATGGGCTCAAGTCTGAGCAAGGTCCTTCCAACCGGTTAGAAATCGACTTCGGGGGCCATCGTACGGCTTGCTGTTGCCCCAGTAGTCCACGGGCGGGGCAATATGGACCAGGAATATGTCCGCGGCATCGTACCGGCTTCCGCGACAGGATTCCTCGTTGGGTCCTAGTCTGAGCAAGGTCCTCCCAACCGGTTAGAAATCGACTTCGGGGCCATCGTACGGCTTGCTGTTGCTCCAGTAGTCCGCGGGCGGGGGGATCTCGACCAGGAACGCGTCCGCGTCGTCGTCCCGGGAGCCGGGTTGTGGGGCCTCCCTGAAGAAGTGGCACTCCCTGACCCTGTGGTCGTAGGGGGGCGCCAGGATGTCCAGGAAGGCGGCCACCCCTCCCACGGCCCTGATCTCGTGGTAGTTGGCGTCTTCGGGCGTCAGGCAGCAGGGTTCGTTCTCCTCGCCGAACTCGCAGGCGGGGAACTTCTTCACCCGGAC
>JAQIXS010005441.1:0-12607 GCA_034700785.1 Rossiulus vilnensis
GTTTTTCTCATCAGTATATTTCTTTCAATCTCAGTATTTGCCTACATTTCTACAGGATTTGTGTTTATTGTTCAAACCTATTTGCATAAGATAGTAAACAGTTGTGAAGATATGATGTCAAACATCGATGATAAATGCCAAAATATTATCAACCGATACATATTTGCAACGTCTGTTTTGAGAAAGCTGGCTACAGTATTTTCTGAAATTCTACTTTTCTTAGCGATGATAAGCCCGATTTTTACAACACTTACTATACTAACAACAAAATTAGATAATTTAACAACAGGATTTTGTCATTTATGTTTCTTGCTAATGCAATTAGCATCAATTTGTTGTTTGTTTATTGCTATTTTCACATCGTATAAGCTAAATTCAAAGGTAAAACGTACTGCAATATTGAGCAATTAAAAACCAAACCAATATTTAATTGCTTAAAATTCACAGATGAAATCTTCGTTATCTTCGATTTGGATACATGTTGATTCTGGTAGAGGAAGCTCATTTTCAAGTGGAAAACTCTTGGTTTCCATAATTGCCCAGAATATTCTGTATAATAAAGTTTGCTGCACTTATAATATGTAATTTATACTTTCAGAAACAGTTAAATACTCTCATGTATTTATCCACATCAAAATGCTGTGATTATGGCATGACTCTTGGTGGAATGTTGAAAGTAAATGATTTAATCTAACTAGACGTGAGTATTATAAGGTCAATTATTAGCTTAAAAAGAGCTTTGTTAGAGTAATAATTTATTATTACAACGGTAAACAACGTCTGGTTTAATTAATTTAATCGATCTAATAATTAAAAAGGTTATTTTTTATTCTGTTTAGCTTGTGTTTCACACTTGGAATCTTATTAACTTTACAATGACAACATTCCATCCATTTACCAGAGCTACGAACATATAACACTTGTTTTACTTATAGGAATGGTGTACCTTAAAAATGTCAAGTTTATTTATTATTTGGTTTTATTCTGTAACGTTTTATGTTTGTTAGCCTTTGATAATGGCTATTGAGCTGAGTTACCCTTTTATTTGCTGTTAAGGTCTTCATTTAATGAAATATATTGTACAGTGCGTTTTGTAATTTTTTTCATTTTGCTGGTAAACATATTACATTGCCTAGCAACCATTTTCGGTCAACTCCATATTAGTAGTTAGCAAACTTAAAATAATAGAATTATGTTGTATTTAGTCCAAGTATTAAAACCATACTATACTATGTTTAATGCTATGGTCATCAATATTTACCTATGGAAATTTTAATCTTAATTTTAAATGTATTTAAAGATTAGTTAAATCCAGCCCCCCTTTCCCCCATTATTTATCATCAGATCAGTTTAAAAAAATTTCCATTAATTTTCTCAGCAACATACATGTCGTTTCTTGGAGGGTTACAACTTCGATTATTCGCCCGTTTATTTATTTTTTATCAAATGGCATCAAACAATGTTGTGATGTCCGAGCTTAAATTGCATTCGAATTCCTTAAGGTTTAGTTTGCTAATTATGTTTTGAAATCATTTCTTCGATATTTTGTAAAAAAATTTAGTCTTGATAGAATCAATTTTTTCTCCACATTTATATTTATACTAAATGTGCAAAACTATGCAGGCGAATTGCAATGGCTCACCAAATTACAAATTAATTTGTGGAAAAAATGTGTTTTAGGGACATCTCCGAAATCTTCCTAAAACGAAATAGTATTTTTCATCAAAGTAATATTTTCTAGTTGTCTGGTTTGGTGGCAAACAGTAAGTACACGCAAGTATAAGAAGGAAGTTCGCTTAGGAGCAGCAATAAATTCTCTGTAATAGGGACAGTAAATTTATGTTAAACATTTCAACTTGCTTTCAGAATCTTGTAAGAAGAATTGAATGGAAAATATGATTTAAAAGAGATGTTATTATTATTATAGTAACACATTATCTCAGTCCGGCTTCAGCTTTTTAATCGATTTTTACACAAGACATAGAAATGTTGTCGACGAATTAAAACAATAGGATCGCCATGATGGTTAGATTTTCCTACAAATGTTTTTGGAAATATTACGGGAACGCTGTTATCAATCAAGGAATTTACGCTACTATCATCAACATAGAAAATAATGAGAAATGGGCCCAGGACACTCTCCTGGGGCACACAACTGTGGACGGCAAGCCATAGATAGATAATATAAAAACTTCAGCCCCAATTAGCGATTCCAGTTGGGAGATTTAAACATTGCGATAATTGGTTAGACACACTGCTATTTTTCAGAAATCCGTATTGGTTTGGAGAAAACAGAATAAAGTTTGGTAAATGTCCAACGTTAATATTCTCCAGGATTTTGCAGGTGATACACGTCAAGGAACACTTCCAGGATCAGAGAGGTTTCCTTTTTGAACACGGGATCACTAAGGGACACTTCCCTCAGATAGAGACTGGTAGGTGAATAATCAATATAAAATACATGGATATCTATGGTCATAAATGAACAAATATAGCCATATAGATCAATTTGTGTTCAATTTTTAATTTATCCTAATATGAAATATATGGATATACATGTATATGAATGGACATATAGGTCCATTTGTGACCAATTAAGGATGAATCCATGTAAGTTATATGTCATGTGCATGTATGTATATGATTTGGCCATAATCTACTTTTTCACCCAGGTATTCAAGTCTTGTTCTATCATGTATGAGTTGCTTTATTTTTATTGGTGGGGTCCATTTATGGAAAGTGAATGCCACTGAGCTGTAAATCCCTCTAGCCTTTTTATGAATTTGTGTAGGTAGCTGAAGCTAAAAGGGAATTTCCCTCAACCCTCTAATGGGCAATTAACAACATTGCACGCAGCCCGTTGAATGGCAAAAAAACGAAAGGGAAAACCAAAAGCAGATGGGGGTCTAAATCGGCATAACTAATTCGGGATCTGGTCGAAATTCAAAATAAGAAATTATCCGAGACGAACAGGAAGACATTGGAGGGTGGGGCTGGGTTTGGAGAGGCGAGGCAAGGGCAAATATTCCTCAACTCTAACCAGGATATCTAGGGTCTTATTTCTTGGAAGACAAGAAGGAATCGTTGAAAAGGATACTAAGCATTTTGCTGACACAGACCTTCAAAAATAGCGGCTAGATGAGACATGACTACGTGAATTTTACACAGTGCAGAATGGACTCTTAGGTGGAAAAGTTGAGGACATATCTGGCCATATACATGCAGATAGGTCTATAGGCCTGCCATATGTAGAATAAATCATATATGCTCAATTTATGGTTTATATTCAATTTTTGCTCATGGGCTTCTAAAGAGGAATTTTAGGTATGATATGCGTATTTTGAGAAAGTTTGAGACTTTCTTTAACTTTTTATAATTAGCACCAAATGCGAAAGTCGATTTTTTCTAGAATCTTCCAGAATGTTTTCAGCAAAGTCAAAAATTGACTATAATATTACAAGCTCAAAAAAACACCTTCAAGGCGTTATCCTACATAACGCCATATAAAATTGAAGCTAAATGTTGACATTTGTTGAATGTCAACATTTAGCTTCAATTTTATATATTCCAACCATAATATAAAGACAGGATTTCATACATTCTAAGGCACTTTTCATAATATTTTTAGAAACTGTCTAATAAATCATATATGCTCAATTTATAGCCCATATTCAATTTTTGCTCATGGGCTTCTAAATAGGAATTATAGGTACGATTTGCGTGTTTTGAGAAAGTTTGAAACTCTCTCTAGTTTTTTATAATTAGCACCAAATGCGAAAGTCGATTTTTTCTATGATCTTCCGGAATGTTTTCAGCAAAGTTAAAAATTTACTATAATTTCATCAGCTCAAAAAAACCTTTAAGGCATTATTCTACTACATGTTCCAAAATGTGTTCAACAAATGTCAGCACTTAGCTTGAATTTTATATATTTCAACCAAAATATAAAGAGAGTTTTCACAGGATTTCCTACATTTTAAGGCGTTTTTCATAATATTTTTACAAACTGTCAAAAAGCAGTAAAATTGTCAGAAAATACTAAGAAAATTATAAGAAGGCATTTTCATCAGTAGAATTTAGAATATTTTGTGTTTTGTTTCAAAATTAATTTTAAAAGTATGTACAATTTAAGCATAATTAGCTACAATTTTGATAAGTTCGTGCAACATTTCAAGGTGTTTACTCATGTAAGTTTTAATGACAGTTATTTTTATATTTTATTACATTTATTTTCAAAAAAATGCTATAGGCCTACATGTGGAAAAAATACAAGTACAATTTTATGGCATCTCCTCAGAAAATTTTAAAATATTTTTATGTAGTTCAGTTTTTTTTCACTTTTTGTCCAAGAATGCTTTCAGAAATTGTGCATTATAATCAAATTTCATAAAGTACATTTTAAATTTGAAGATATTTTTACCAGCATGTTGTCAAAATTACGCTGGAATCTCATAACAATTAAAATTTTATAGCATTTCTTTAGCATATTTTGCTATTTTTGGAAATTGTATGCACTAATTACAATACATGTATCATTTAAACGGGCGTCCCTTGAAGAATTCATTCGAATAGTTCTGTATTTTCGGAAATAATAAAATGGCTATATTTTTCTAAAGTAGGATCAAAACTTAAGGTATTTTTGCTAACATTTCTCATAATATTTATGTATTTCCCAACATAATTAAAAATGAGCCTAAAGTTTCATTAAAATTTGTAGGCATTCGTAAGCATGTGCTAGGATATTTTCGCATTTTCAGAATTTGTTACAAAAATGACTGACCTTGGAATTCTATTAATTATAACTAAAATTTGGAGGCATTCTATTCCAACTGGTTTGGGATTTTGTTTAATTTCAAAATTAGCATAAATTATTATCATTGAATTTTTTTCTAGAATGTTTAAGAATATTTTCAAATAGTATCAAATTGTCAATTATAAGCAAAATAGTTTTAAAGTTTAATCAAGGCATTTTGTTTAGCAGGCTTTGAACATTTATATTATTTTTTTTAAAAATGATAAATAAATTTCAAGAATTTTACAGCGTACGATCAAAATGTTAATGCATTTTACTCCAGCATTTTCAATGTTATTTAGTATTTTCAGAAATTGTCAAAAAATTCGCAATAATTTCACAATACTAAACAAAAACTGCTAAGCATTTTTACTGACATATTTAGAATATTTTCAAAATTCTTCAGAAATAGTTAGAATTTCATCCGGCATGGCCTAGTATACTTACATATTCTACGAAAGTGCCAAATATTAATTAATTTTTAACCAAGTAATTTTAAAACATATAAAATTCAATAGCATGTCCCAGGTATATTTACGCATTTTCAAAACTTTTCAAAAATTAGCAAGCATTTTACAAGCACGCCTAAGTTTTAAGGCATGTTTCTTCAGTTTACTTCAGACTATTTTTAGATTTTTAAAAAGTGTTATAAAGTAGCTAAAATTTGATAAATTAGAGTCAAAATTTCGAAATATTTTATCCTAAGATTTTCCAAAATATTTTTTAAATATTTAAAATTAGCCACAATTTGATAACTTTCAACCAAAATTACAAGGGATTTTTATCCGAGAAGTCTCAAAATTAATCAAAGAATGTCACAAATTAGTTAGAATTTTATAAAATGCTTTCAAACTTCTAAGGCATTTTTCTTTTTTACATAAAACACGACCAAAACTGTTAGGCATATTTACGAATTTCAAACAGCACAACCGAAATTTTAAGGCAGAATTTTGTTTAAAATATTTGCTTGAATTTGATAAAACACCGCCAACATTTTAAATCAAGAAATATTCAACTATACACTCGAATTTCATAAAGCACAAGCCAATTTTCAGGACAAGAAATTTCGAAATATTCGCTACGATTTTATAAAACACAACCATAATTTCAGAATTTTAATAATGTAACTCTAGAATTTGATAAAGTACCAGCATGTCCAATGATATCTTCATCTTTTGAGAGTTATTTAAACATTCACTAGAATTTCGAAGAATTCTGGAAAAAAAAGTTTGATGTATTTTGCATAGAAATTTAAAAAAAAAATACGTTGTAAAGAACTAATGTAAAAATGAAAGAATAGCGTTAAAAAAACTCATTGAAAATGAAATCGAAATGTGAAAGTTAAAAGCATGTCAATAAAATAATGCAACTTGTCAAGATTAGGATTAATGCCATGGTCATGACACTAAAAAGGAAGGATCAAGAAACCCAGCAGAGGTGTTCTGCCCAAGGGTGTTGTTTGTGTGGCCAGGGGAATGAACCCTGGATTTGGTGAAACCTCCGGCTTCAGGGTTTATCAACCCTTAATTCCTCAATTGGGAGCCTCTTCCTTATAAGCTGCCTAAAAACTAGCCTTTAACCTTTCAAAGCCGCCGAAAAGAGGGCACTCATTACCTAAAGTAAAATAGGGAATTCCCCAGCCTTCATTCAAATTTTGTCAAAAGCAATTTTTTCTCTCCTCGAAGAAACACAAACTTAGGTTTTCACTGTCAACAGCAATGTCGTAGTTAGTTATGGAATACTTCTGCATATTTTAGCACAATTTAAGGAATGTGGCTGCATGTGGCGTTCGCGATGCAAATTACGACAGTTTTTAGTTGGACTACAAAAAATACACACTTTGGTCAAAATATTGTCATTATAAAGAAAATGGTTAAAAACGCAGACGAAATTATCAGTAAAAATGTTGACATTGGAAAGAAAATGCATGATTGATACCGTGGAATGGACCGGTCAAAATGGTGTTTTTTTAAAGGAAATGACTGGCAAATGACGTCAAATTAATAAGTCAAATTTGAGCTTTTTTAAAATAAAAAATAACAGAATGAAACTGTAAATTTGAGCAGTCAAAATGGAGTTATTTTTAATGACTGGTCAAAATGGAAGCATTATGAAGAGTATGACTAAAAAATTTTGCCAAATTGACCAGTCAAAATGGCGTTATTATGAAGAAAAATACTGAATAATGCCGTGACATTGACCAGTCAAACTGGATTCATTGCGAAGGAAATGTTAAATAGGAAAAGTATGAAATAAATGACTGAATAATGTGTCAAACTAAAGCAAAATGAGGTCATAAAGGAAATAACTGAATAAAGTTGCCAAATTGATCAGTCACAATAGTGTCATTATGAAGAAAATGACGTCAAATCGATCAATGAATATGAAGTCATTACGAAGAAATATTGAAAAATGCTGTTAAATTGACCGACAAAACTAGAGCCAACACAAAGGATTTAAGGGCTATATAATATTTTAAAACTCAAAACTAAAAATTGCGTTATTATAAAGGAAGTAATTGAAAAGTTCTGCCAAATTGACCAATTAAAATGAAAGATTATTTAAGAAAATGACTGAATAAAGCTGTCAAATTGACCAGTCAAACAAAGTCAATAAGATGTCAATC
Organism: Rossiulus vilnensis; assembly: GCA_034700785.1. Classification (NCBI taxonomy): domain Eukaryota; kingdom Metazoa; phylum Arthropoda; class Diplopoda; order Julida; family Julidae; genus Rossiulus; species Rossiulus vilnensis. The sequence continues at coordinate 7,419 of JAQIXS010005441.1, forward strand.
ATTGCTTAATAATGTCAAGTTGACCAGTCAAAACGGAGTCATTATGAAAGTAATAACTCTTTAATGCTGTCAAAATGACCTACATGTATCTAGGTAAAGTCAACGTGACTGTAATTACCGAATGAAGCTGTCAAATCGAACAGTAAAAACTTGTCATTTCGAAAGTAAAGCCTTCACTTAAGTCTTCAATTCAATTCAACTCAGTACCCTACTAAAAGTCCAATACTACAGCCCAAAGACGATCCTCTGGAAGAGCATTCCAACGTCGAATGGCATTCAAGAAAAATGACCAATAGTACGGATCCGAATGTGTTCGAAGTTCCATAAGTGGATTGGATTGACTGTTTCTATCACCTCGGTGGTTAAGTTTAACAATTTCCTCCACCGAATTACAATCACCTGATCAGGTAAAATTTTCAAAGAGCCCAATGCTTTGATCATTTGGCTTCCTTCCATCCCTATAAGGATTCCAAATTGGGCAGCAGTACTCAACTAGGGGTCGGACTAACGATAAATATCCAGTCTTTAACCTTTGGAGGACAATTTCGAGAAATTCTTTTGTGTAAATTAAAGGCGTTGGTAATTTTACTGATGTGTGTATCCTAGCGCATATCGTCCATGATGGTGATTCCCAAGTATTTAATGGATGAAACGACTTTTCAGGGAACACCCTCTAGCTTGAAGGCTGGTGTTGTTTGCGCTTTTTTACAGGAAATCCTCACTTGTCTTTATTAAGCTTAAGCTGTCACGTTCTGCACCATTCTGATAAGATGTCAAGATCCACTCGCAATCTTAATGGATCCTCAACTCTGACCTCATCGTACAGTGCAGAGTCGTCAGCAAAAAAATTTGAATTACAAGAAGGAAGATTTGGCAGATCATTGACAAACAGCAGGAACAGTAGGGGGCCTAAAACTGCCAGATTATACATCAACCCAACCGGATTCTTTTTCATGCATAACTACTTTTTGCCTGCTTTTTGGCAAAAATGATGGGATCCACATTGTTCATGTAATCCCGAAAGTTTTTCATTTTTGCAACATTGAGGTACAGTATCGAATGCTTTGGCAAAGTCGATAAAAACTGCTTCTACCTCTTTTCCAATGTCTAAATTTGCCTGAATATCATGTGTGAATAAGGGCCCAGGGCTGGATTAACCAATAAGCATTATAAGCACGTGCTTAGGGCCCGGAGAGAAAGGGGGCCCTGATCACATGTCAGGATTTCTTCTAACAAATCGTTATTTGTTATCCATTTTTCCCCCTTAATTAAAAGTATTTTGCAACAACTGTTGTAAAGGAAAGTAAGACAAAATATGATCCTTAATAACATCTAAACGTCTTAAAATTTAGGTAAAATCCATAGTTTGGGGATCTAATTGTTCAAAAGAAATTGCTATTGGTGTTAATTCAAAATGATAATATTAATAAAGTGTACACAGTGTGATTATGGTATTTCAATAAATATTGATATCGAAATGTAAGCAGAAATCCATCAATGGAAAGACTTAAGCTGCAAATTGACTAATCGAAATGCGATGGAAATTGCCAAACTAGTTTCAATTTGGTACGTTACCAATTTAATGTCAATTCAGTTCAACTCAAATTGTCAGCATACTACTATTAGCAAAGATATGCCATGTGGTATGGTCATTATCATGTTTTGAATGCAGACGTTTCTACCCTGCAAGGATTCAAAATAATGCAGCAATACTCAAGATGGAATCTTACTAATGATAAATACAGTATGATTACATACTTTATTTATGATACTGTGTATATATAGATACCGTGTACACAGTAGATATTGTATATCTAAGGATGCAAACAGTTATTTCAAGGTCAATAGCATAGATTGCATACATGTACAAACCACTTGAGATGCATGTTTCAAAGATGCTAAGGAATGCACGTCTGCGTCCAAAAACTTGAACTCCTGGAGCCGTGACATGCCATCAAAGATTTATGACACAAACACCATGGCTTTTTGCTGGTTTGGTCATCGCTCCTTTCAAGGTTCAATGCTGCTCCAGTGAGTCCCGCCTCTTGGGGCGGCCATCTTGGATTCGCTTTCATTTGCAATTCGGTATATTTATTTCGAGAGGGGCTATTCTGGAATTCGAAACAGAAAAAAAAAATGCAAATAATAAACAAGAAATTTCTGCCTGGGATGTGAATGGCCTCCTACACCTCTCTCCCGTTTCCGTGTCATTGTCCTGACCCCTGAACCCGCTGACAGACAGACAAATGGCAACCTATAATTCCACTGCTCGAGATATGCAGATTAGGAGGCGATGCACCCCCAGGGGTGCTGATCATCCCTAATCATGGAGTGGTACCTTAACCCGATCACCCAGATGATAAGCCATTCGCTGAGATTTTATTGCCCAAAATCCATTGGGATGGAATTTCATGGCTGATCCGGTGGTCCTCAACCCCTGTCAGCATTCCTTGTTTTTATGCAAAAAATTCAGTTTGATAAAATGGAATTCTGGATGGATGAACCTGTAAGGTGTTCCACAAAGCTTTAAATCACGTTTTTTTTTTTAAAAAAAAATTATAAAAACAATAAAAATTAAATTTTTATCAGTATTCATTTTTTTACTGAAAATGACGTCACTAAATCCATTTGGAAAAAACAAACGTCATTTGGAATGTCAAGAATAACAGGCAATTACAGGTAAATAACAATAGAATAACGAAAAAACATGACTGGCAAGAAAGACACGAATCACAAAATGCCAAAAAAGCGAAAATATAATAATAATAATAATAGTCAAATTTCTGTCATTTTTTAACTGAATATGACGTACGTCACTTAATCTATTAGGAAAAAAGAACGTCATTTAGAGTGACAGGAATGACAGTAAATAGTAACAAAAAAATGCAAAAAAATATGTCCATAACATTGCTTTTGTATTTCCATTTTAAATGACGTCTAAGTTCATTAAGCAACGCTGATTACCGCGTAATGTGACGTCAGTATTTAACATAATTGACGTCACCTGGCACTGTGTGGCACAAATGCTAGAATATTTTTATTTGTTTTTAGATTTAAATGTAACAGTATTTAAAAGACAACTTTGTTTCTTATTTCGTTTTTTTCCCGAATTTATTGGTGGAAAAATTTAATATGGTCGTATTTGACTTTGTCTCTAATTAGATATGTCCAAAATTTGCCATAATTGGGCCTATATGGTCGTACGTGTTTATGTATGCCCAAACATATCCATACATTTTATATATGGATTAAAAATTGGCCACAAGTGGACTTACATATATATATGATCATAAATGTTCTTATATGACCATAAATATCCATACATTTTATATACGGTTAAATGCAAAATTGGCCACAAACGCCCTATATAGCCATATATGTTTATGTATGTCCATACATATCCATGCATTTTATATATGGATAAATCCACAAGTGGACCTACAGTATATGGCCATATTTCACTTTTCCACCCGGTTTCATTCAAATTTCGATCTTATAGTTGGCAATACGTCGTTACTTTTATATGACGTCATCGGAGGACCAGTTTTGCTGCCCACTACCTTTTATTTCGGAAATAGTTGATGGTTGAAAATATGCAAAGCATGGGCAAATTCAGCTGATTTATGGCGTTCTTAAACCCGGATGACAGCGACGAAAAAACATCGCCTATCCAATTAGAGTTGCAGAAAAAATTTATGAGGTTTGCAACCATAAAATGTGCTTGTAATGCAAAAACTCATCTCTTATCAGGAAGCTGAGAAAAGGTATGCTGTAACAGCTGAAGGTAAAAGGGGAGTCCAGTCAGTGCTTTGGCCCCGAATTCGAAAGCAGTCTGATCAGGGTCTTTGACCTGTCAAGCCAGTGGCAAGTGTCCGGAGTGTGACGTCAGCATTTTTGCTAGGAATTGAAAAAAGAAATTGTGGTTTTCATGCGGCTCAGTGGCATACTATCATATGATTGGTGTTTGGAGTGATGTTGAACTTAAAAAATATGTATGAAATACAAGAGCCCACCCGCGTGGTGGCCATATATGGAGTTATACATGCCATATCGACAATATATGACCCTATACGGCCATAAATAAGTCCACTTATGGCCAGTTATCGACATGGTAACGCAGTATATGAGCGCATACATGGCTGTATGTCGAAAATGTATTAGAAACGTTTATTGGATAAAGCCATGGATAGTAAACATGCGATTTTCAACAAAAGACAATCTCATTGCTGCTCACTGCCTTAAAGCAGATGTAACATATGCAAATATTAATAAAAAAATGTCACATGTCATACATGCACATGTATGACTATACTTAAAAATATATTGACATGAAAAAAATTTAAAAACATACAATATATACATATAAAATACAATGCCGGATACATTGTAGGTCCATATGTATACATACCATATATTCAAATATAAATGTATTTATCAATTTAAAATATAATTACTGTATCTTATGCACTTTAACTGCTGCAAAAATGTGCAGGCCATTAAAGTTAGTTAAATTAGTTAAGTAAAGGAATCTTAAACAATATACATGTTTGCCTGTAGAATATTAAATAATGCTTCATCATTTCAATAAAATATAATTGAAAGTACATTGCAAGAGTTATATTTTTAAAGCACAAACGTGTAGCACAAATATGATACATTACTTTTAATGCTATTATATGTACAATTTTTTTATCACTTACATCTGTCACATGTTTTACTTTATTGGTTACTGGAAATTCATCGAATATTGTTCATGAATGCGTTTTTACGAGATGTTTTAATGAGAATAATGACATATATTCAATCCAACATTTTCAAGATTGTTCCATTTCCAAGTGCTTTTTTTTCCAGTTTTGATCAATTGCCTCAGTTCTGGTCAATTGTACCATCAATGGGTTGGTACCTGCAAGATGGTATGCATCGCGGATAATTGCTTTGTACCAAAACACGGCATGCAGACCTTGAATTGGCCAATTTTTCACGTGTTTTTCATACACCAAATTGTTCATTGTATTCAATGACTTCTTCGATACATTTGGCAGGGTACCAGTTTTTTCAAGCATTGTGTCCATGAAACCCCACAACCACCCCAGGTGGAAAAGTTGAACATGGACATACAGTAGAACCTCCTAAGTTGAACACATCCATATGTTGACCGCCTCTATATGTTGACCAAATTTTCATACCTT
>JAQIXS010005442.1:0-12606 GCA_034700785.1 Rossiulus vilnensis
CAGTAATTTAAATTAATTACAAATTATAATATTATAATTTCATACAATTCATTACAAATTGTATAAAAAATCGGGTTTTTTTTAAAAATTTCACACAACCTTTCAAATTGAAACGAATTATTTTTGCTATAGCTTTTCATGCATTTTAACCAAATTTTTGGTGTAAATCTTAACTATTCTAAAACCTCAACACAACACAAACACAACAAACAAAGCTACGTAATTCATGGACAGCCCCCTTAAGTTCGGGTTTAGGGGGAATGGATATTTGGACGATTTTCCGTTGCCTTCACAAAACTTCACCTTCTCCTTAATTGTGCCAATAGTGATAAGGCGAAAAATACACAAGGCGAAACGAGAGTGGGAAGGTGTTACTGTTGTTGGCAGCCGGAAGGGGAGGGGCTAGAGGGTGCCAGGTGGAAGGGGGACGTTTTTGGGGGCCGGAAAACGAAACAGTGGCTCGTTATACGACGGGAGTTTGGAGTTTTCACCTCAAAAGTCAACGCAGCCTAGTGAACTTGGCCCTATAATTATTGAGACGAATTTTTGGAGGATGTAAGAGGGGGGAGGGAGGTTGCGGTTTCAAGGAAATCCGAATATCATGTCGAAGTTGTTGCTGGACAAAGCCTTGACACCCACTAAAACCAATTCGTTTGAGATGTATACGTGTGATGTAGGCCTAGATCGAACTGCTGAATAACAGGTGGTTGTGGGACGTGCATGTATGTATGTACATGTGGAGGGAGGTTACAACAATTTGACTTCATCATATGACATACAGTATATGTCATAGTTATCTAGGTTGCCGTTAATTTCATTCGAAGCCTTTGAACTGCCTATATTTCAACACATTTAAAAACATAAAAAATAAAAAAATTCCATTCCTAACATTAAAGGATTCGACATTGGCAATTAACAAAGTGCCGAAAATCGGGTAAACGATATCGACGTCACGACCTTTTTTCCATGACCCTGAGATTTATTGCCTTAATTTTCCATGACTTTTTATGCCATCAGACACCTTAAACAATGGGAGTTTTTCTCAAATCCCCTGACATTTTCCTGACTTTTCCAGGTTTTCCATGACTGTTTATGCCATCAGACACCTAAAGCAATGGGAATTTTTCTCAAATCCTCCTGACATTTCCCTTACTTTTCCATGACTTTTTTATGCCATCAGACACCTAAAACAATGGGAATTTTTCTCAAATCCCCTGACATTTCCCTTACTTTTCCATGACTTTTTATGCCATCAGACACCTAAAACAATGGGAATTTTTCTCAAATCCCCTGACATTTCCCTTACTTTTCCATGTTTTCCATGACTTTTTTATGCCATCAGACACCTAAAACAATAGGAATTTTTCTCAAATCCCCTGACATTTCCCTTACTTTTCCAGGTTTTGGAAAAATTTCCCTGATGTGGAAACAAACAAAAAAAAATGTTAGACCTACGTTGAATTTCCCAGACTCGACATTCCCTATTATCCAAATTCCCTGATAATTCCAGGTTTTTCCGAGTCTGGGCGAACCCTGCAATCAACCTTTATAACGAAACCAATTTTTGTAAGGTTTTCGTAAAAGTTAAAAATGTGACCTTTGGCCACATTGGTTTAAATTCCCTACATTTTCGTCCCATAAAATCGACGTTTTTAAGAAATGAAAATCACGAGTGTGGTTGTTGTCTTTTTTTTCAAAATCCTAATTAAATATTGTGTGCCAGTGGAATAAAACTTTTCAAGAGTGAAGAACAATGGGGCCTTCGCCTTCGTTTGTTGCGGTCACGCTCGCCATTTCGTAACAACAAATATATTTCCGTGGAAAAACAAAACGTAAAGGGTTTCTCTCCATTAATCCAAAACGGATTTTTAAGTTGTTTTTCATAATCTCTAGCGATAAAATACACTTACATGTACGTGCATTTTCCTCTGTGGGCGAAATCCAAGATGGTTGCATCGTTCTCTTGGCCGTTTCCATTTCCATTTCTATTCTTTCGCACAGGCCCTAAGCCCTCACCTACGTGTACATGCATCTGAACTTAGCACGAAACATTTGTTGATAATATTTCGCAATTTAACGTTACGTATCGTTAAGCGAAAATCGATTTTAGTAAACCAACTATGGATGAGCAGAAATCAAGAGCACCTCAGAAGAACAAAAAACGGAAATAGAACGAGTGACGTCAGAGAAAGAATAAATGATGTCAGTGATGGAACGAATGACGTCGTCGATAGAACAAATGACGTCAGAAAAAGAACAAATGACGTCAGCAATAGAACGAATGACGTCTTTGATAGAAAAAATGACCTCATGTATAGAATGAATGACGTCATAAAAAGAACAAATGACGTCAGCAATAGAACGAATGACGTCATAAAAAGAACAAATGACGTCAGAAAATGAATAAATGATGTCGACTGTAGAACGAATGACGTCAGAAAAAGAACAAATGACGTCAGCAATAGAACGAATGACGTCGTTGATAGAACAAATGACCTCATTTATAAAATGAATGACGTCAGAAAAAGAACAAATGATGTCAGCTGTTGAACGAATGGCGTCAGAAAAAAAAGAACGAACGACGTCACGCGCACGTGCCGGCATTCCAATTCGAATTCGAAATCCTCAAACGAAAAAAAAAAAAAAAGAACCAGGAAAAAAAATGGCGGACTAATAATCGAAGGAAAGTGTTGATAAAATCTGACATTTTTCGTGATCGAAACGGCATCAAAATTTAAAAACTCCACACGTGTACCGGAAGAGAGAGAGAGAGGGGTTGTTGGCGCTAAGGTAAGGAAGGTGAGCGTGCGTTGCTTTCCGATTTCATCCGTTTTTTCTGGGGGAGTTCAGGAACCCGCCTTTCATCACCATATACGCGTTCGATAATCAAGACACGAATTAAAGCCTAGTACGTGAATGAAATCCTCCATTTCGGCATGAAATTATAAAAACGAATTCGAGCGAGGGGAGAAAAAAAACGACGTGAAGATAAAAATCAAACAACCGAAATCTGTCACGAAATATAATGCGGGAGGTGGGTTAGAATAACTGCCTCTTGTTCTTGGGAAAATTCTGCTGGATTCAAATTGGAAGAAATCTTCGTGCAAAAGTCAGGTAATTTTCAAATTTTCATTGATATTAAATCGTTATAATCTCAAATGATTGTTCGTGACACTCCTCAAAAGCGGGCATATCTCCATAGGCGTAGAAATTCAACTTTTGAAATCAGCATTTGGTAAATTTTGTTTCCATTTTACTCCTAAAACATATATATTTTTTTATGATAAAGTCAGAGAAATTTTTCCAAAACCTAGAAAAGTTAGGGAAACGTCAGGGAATTCGATTCAAAAATACACCGAGCTTCATGCGTGTAATTAGCAATGGTATTTAATGGATTTGGTACCGTAAATTGCTATTAAAATAGGGAAATTTTTGCACCTTCGTAACATCGAAAGATAAATTTATTCCCTTCCGTGAGAATTTCAATGCACTAACATTACCTTATGAATCGAAGGCAATTAATTTCACGTAATGTAAATATCATGACTTTTTCATGAAGTTCATGACTGACTTTTTAATGGCTTTCTAAGAGCAAACGTAAGTCTCATATGTTGACATCTCCCTGAATTTTTCAAAACAAATCACCGTTACACAACTTTTTCCCCTGACCATTCCATGTCTTTCCAATTTTCCAGACAGTTCAAGGTTTTCCAGGTATGTGGGAACCCCCTAAACAACAATTTATACATTTATAAAAAAAAATTTCCTCCACAATTTCCCATTCGTAGATCAAGATTCAAGGTTCATGCTAACATTTACAAAACCATTTTCCCCTGACTTTGCCTGATGAACCCGAGTAAATTTCTCAAATTTTGAAAATAAATTCCGTAGCAAAGTCATCAAAGGGAATATGTAATGATTATATATTACATTATAAACCTCTAGTAATTTCTGGGCAACTGCATTTACACGGGTAAAACAATCCGTATCGTTATTAATGTTTATAAATCGTTCTTGATATAGGATTTCTCTAATTTTCCCTAATTTTCGATCAAAAATCTAATCTTCCCTGACTTTCCAAGTGCACAGAAACCTTCCTTTCGTCAATCCTGTAATTAATTTCACTAATGAGTTTTGTTCTCCATCTTCATTATCGTTTAACATCTACCATTTTTTGTTTATGAACACAGCGATTGTTTTCAATTCTTCAACCGGAAATTTTTCTTAAAAAATTTTTTTGGATAAATTGCTGCAGCGTAAATAAAGCTCGGCCAACACCCCTTGTTTTTCTGAATTTTTTTATATTATCTTTAGATTTTTATCTCCGCATGCACTTTGTGGCATCGAAACGTGCATCAAAAAATCGTGTCAGCTACCTGCGAAAAGTTCAAAAACTTTTTTTTCAAAAAAAAAATGTATCAGTTTTTTTTGTGTGTTTTTTGGCTATGTTTTTTAAAAAACACTCAGTCCGAGACGGGGGTCTTTATTTTTGAACTTTTCGCATATATTTTCACTGGCGAAATTTGAACAGACACTTGACTGGGTCACCTCTGACAAAATTTACAACAACAACAACTAATTCAAAACAAAACTTTTTCCAACCAAAAAATTTGAGGTGTTGGCTGCCATCTTCCTAACCCCGTGAAGAAGATTTGAGAAAAATATCTCCTAACTACGCAAATTTTACGCCGAATTGCACTTTTTTTTAGGGGGAGGAAGTTTTCGTTTATCCTTTTCTAAAGCAGTTCTGTAACAACGTGACTAAGCAAAAAAATAAGATACGATAACAAAACCAGAAATTAAGTACAAGGTGCCGGAAAAATGCCAGCAGTATCACAAGCAATCGTTTTTCGAAATGATGGCAATTTAAGGCTGGCATTTTATCCGATGAAAATTTCCCTGACTTTTTTTTTTTGCGTGAAAACTTGAAATTTCCCTGACTTTTACAAATACAATTCTCTGATTTTTTTTCTAGGTTGCTGCTACTTTCCTAACAATTCCAGGTTCTCCAGGTGAGTGGGAACCCTGACCAATTATCAATTTCCCTGACTTTTACAAGTACAATTTTCTTATTTTTCCAGGTTGTTGCTACTTTCCTAACAATTTCAGGTTCTCCAGGTGAGTGGGAAACCTGACAAATAATCAATTTCCCTGACTTTTGCAGGTCGTTGCTACTTTCCTAACAATTCCAGGTTTTCCAGGTGAGTGGGAAACCTGACAAATAATCAATTTCCCTGACTTTTATAGGTTGTTGCTACTTTCCTGACAATTCTAGGTTTTCCAGGTGAGTGGGAAACCTGACCAATTATCAAATTTCCCTGACTTGCGTGAAAACTTGAAATTTCCCTGACTTTTCCAGGATTTCTAGTTGAGCGGGAATCCTGATAAATCAACAGGTTCAAAACACTTTTCGGCAATGAATTTAAACCTGAAGAACGTTCAAAAAAATACACAAATTTCGCCTCAGTGCTAAAGGGTAGAATTTTCAAGGACTTTTAATGAACTCAATTTCAATCAACCGACTTTCCAGAGATTTTAATGACCCGTGGACCCCCTGATGCAGGAGACTAGGAGTGCTTTCTGTTTACTTTTCAGGTCTGTCCAATTATTAAAAATCTTTTTTAAAAAATGGCCACTTTTAAGATTAGAGATTAATTACGTTGGCCTAAATAGTGCGAATTATATTCCGATGACAAAGCAGGATGTCTGAAGGGGACAAAAAAACGACCTTTTTTTGTCATTATTTTGGGGTTTTTTATGGTCAACATTGACTATTCAATCTTATTTCAGTCACGCAAAAAAAGTGGACGTAAAATTCGAGACTTTTAATTGAACTTCCGTCTTTGAGATTTGGCACACACAAAAAAACCTCCAGCTAATTTTAGCAAAAATTTTTTAGGTAGGCTATGGCGATAAGGATTTAATTTTTTAAAAAATTATATATATGTATATAGGGTATACAAAACTTGCTAATATTTTCGTTGAAATTATAAGATTTCCTGTCGAATCTTACATTAATTTTGAGAAAAAGTATTATAGGAATTGTTTGAATCAAATCATTAACGTTTTAAATGTTACTTTTTTACATTTAAACTAAATTTTAATTATATCCGCTGGGGGAGGGTAGGGAAATATCATAAACGTACTTATTTAAATTAAATTATTATATTAAGTTTAAATTTAATTAAAATGTCCGTCATAATTAATTTTTTTTTAAATACACACAGGCTATAAAAAATAATCGCTAACCTGTTCGTTAAATTAAATTATAATTACCGTCATAATGAGTTTCCACACATTAAAAACAAAAGTGACGAAACGAAACACGAGTTGGAATTTATTTTAAAAAATTTTAAATTGGTTTTCAAAAAGTTGTGAACGTAATAAAATAAAATTCGATATTTCAAAATATTAATATGTTGTGATTTAGATTTGTAAATGTTGTAAAAAAGTTGTTGTTTATGGACACACTGCACACCGTTAGATTATATATATATAAATATATTAAAATATTAAAAATATTAAAAAAAATACATACATGTATATAATATATATTATATTAAATACATTAAATATATGTATATATATATATATATATATATATATATATTGCTTGTAATGTGTGGAAGCTTGCTATGTCGGAAATTTTAATTTATTTTAACGAAAATATCAGTGAGTTTTTTTTTATAGCCTATATTTTTTCAAATTAAATCGTTATCACCATAGCCTGCCTAAATTTACCTGGATTTTATATTTATATAGCCTAAATATATATCTATAAATTGAGAAATAACACCTGATTTTTCAGTTAGAATCAAATTCCGACTTAATGAAGTTGTTCTCACGATTGATTTGTTTGTGGAAATTCAACAGAAAGCCACATTTTTCAATCGCAAAATGAACATTGGCGTTCCGGACGCCCCCTGGTGGTTGGGATAGTAAAATAATAATAACAATAAAATTGCATTGATAAGTGCATTTCCTTGGCACCAAACGCAGATTCAGACTTAATCCAAACTTCCGCGTTTTGTTTTCTCGCACCCCCTGCCTTCAACCGGCTGTGACCCTCGATGACCTCTCCTTGGTCAAAAATGCAACCACCTTACACCCCCTCCTCCAGGGCCTGGAGCAGCGATCAATCAGAGACACCTAGCGGATACATTTCAAGGTGAGGACACCGCCTTTTTTCAAAGATCTAAGATCGAAGAAAAATCGAGGAATTTCTGACTTTCTGACTGAAAACAATTCTCATCTGTCAAATTATCTACAAACTGGTGCATTTTTCGGACAGGAATTTGAAAAAAATTCACGTTCTGTGGCTAGGTCATTTTTTTCTTTCAGTTTATTGCCATTCTCTAGCCAGGAATTTTCGACTAGGAATTTTCTCCGCTGGAAATTTTCGACTAGGAATTTTTTCTGCTGGAAATTTTCAATAAATTCACATTTGGCAGCTGGAAATTTTGAATAAATTCACATTTGGCAGCTGGAAATTTTCAATATATTCACATTTGACAGCTGGAAATTTTCAATAAATTCACATTTGGCAGCTAGAAATTTTACTAGAAAATAATGGATGTTCTTCGAATTTCCAACAAACACGGGATATAAATTACAATCTTCATTCGTTTTTAAAATTTCATTCGCTGCTGCGGTGTTTTTTGTTTTTTTTAAACATATTTTCGAAATTGTTCCAAACTCGCAATTCCCGGCAATTTTTCAGAAGAAAACTAAGGTCGAAAATTCCGTCGCAAATTACGCATTTTGGCAAAATCATTTTTCTTAAAAAATGGCTGCACAAAATTTGATTGTCATTAACTACAGGAACGGCGTATGGCGAACGATTTCGGAAAAAATTAAATTACGATTACCCGGATTTCGCCGCGTAATTAGCGAGGAATACCCGGTGGTTTTTTTTAAAAAAAAAATTAAAAAAAGAACCGTGATTATCAAACCCGATATTTCGGGTAGAATTCCTGTTCGAAACTTGCTTACGAATATCACGAATTGAAGGAACGAAGAAACGATACCTACAAATTCGTCGAAATCTAAGAAATAAAACGTTAATAATGACATCATAAAAGGATTAAAAACGGAGGAAATGTAGGAAGTTTTGCTTAAACATAGGAAATATAGGATTAGTAGAAATGCCCGGTACTAGCATCATTCTCAGGCAATGCCTTTCTAGCACCGTAATGACATTAGTAATGATCGTGCAAGATGCGCTGCCCGAGGTCGCTTACCGTTCACGCTGTTCGTCTTGGTGGCTCCCCCGGCGTCCCTCCTCTTGCGCCTCTTGAGGGTGACCTTGCGGAAGACGACCCCGGTGGACGGTTCCACCTCCGAGTCGCTGAGGTCCGAGCCGCTTTCCGGCGACTCGGCCGGAGCGCCGCTGTTGCTGCTGCTCTGCCGCGAGGGGGCGCCGCTGGACTGCGACGTCTTGGGCGACCGGCTGCCCACTTCCGCCCCGATGCCAGAGTCGGAGCGGTCGCTGGGGTGCTGGACGAGGGGCGGGGGCGGGGCCTGACGCTTGACCGCCTGCGGCTGCTGGTGCTCCACGGAGTCGCTCTCCACCAGCACCGCGCGCTGCTTCAGCAGCGGAGACTTCTGCCGGGGAGCCGGAACTGGAGCCTCCGAGGCCCTCCGGCCACCGGACTCCGGCAACGGGGCCTCGCGGTCCTCCGCGGCGTCCTGCGAGGAAGCGCCGTCCGGAGCCGGATCCGTTGCGCTGTCCCTGCGCCGCGGCTCCATGTGGCCGGTCGACCGCGGCCTGGCGGTCACCGCCAGCGGAGGACCCCGTCGCGGTCTTTCTTTCTCCTGGCACCCATGGTGGTCACCTGAGGAGGAATGGACAAATGGACGTTCAGGCCAAGCGATAAACGGAAAAGTGGACAAACACCGATAACTTCAGATAACTTCAATTCAATTCAAATCAGTATCCTACTGCCAGCAAAGATTGAATCACTTTGATATTCGACTTGATGGTGATCATCGTCATTGTCAAACTTGAATTTCTGTTGGCTTAAAGAGCCGTCCTAGGAATTTTGCACGAATTCTTTCCTATTCTAAGCCAGAAATTTTCGATAAATTCGCATCCGTAGGCTAGAAATCTCCAGTAAAATGGCTGTTCTTCGAATTTCCCCACGAATTGTCGTTCCGAAACCAGGAATTTCCAATAAACTGCCATTATTCGGCCGGTGATTTCCAGCAATTTGCCATTGTTTTATCACTGGGAATTTCCGATGAATTCGAATTCTTTGACCGGTGATTTCCAACAAACGACCGTGATCTGGCAATTTCCTCAAAAACCACCTTTTTTCATTCAAATGGGAATCTTCCAAAAATTAGCAATATTTAACGATGAATTTACCATAAATTGCCAGTCTTTCAGTAGGAATTTTCACCAAAAACTTTCCAACGATTCGCCATTTTATCACTGGGAATTTCCGATGAATTCGAATTCTACAGCCGAGGATTTCCAACAAACAACCGTGATCTGATAATTTCCTCAAAAATTCCGTTTTCATTGAAATGGAAATCTCCAAAAAATAGCAATATTTAACGACGAATTTACCATAAATTGCCAGTCTTTCAGTAGGAACTTTCATCAAAAACTTTCCAATAATTCACCATTTTATCACCGGGAATTTCCGATAAATTCGAATTCTTTAACCGGTAATTTCCAATCTGGCAATTTCCTCAAAAACCACCTTTTTTCATTCTAATGGGCATCTCCAAAAAATTAGCAATATTTAACGAAGAATTTACGACGAATTTCGGACATTTCACATCGGCTGGTGATCGCGAAAGCGGTTTTGGTAAACACCTAATAAATCGGACACGTTAACTTCACCCCCCCCCCACCCCCTCCTTCCATTACACGGCACGCGGGCACCGAGTTGAATTGAATCGAATTGAATTGAATTTGATAAATTTCGCTGTTGTCCTTAAGACTGTATCGATTTCTCGATCTGGCTAAAACAAGAAACAAAAACGATTAATGCAGAGTTGAATTATAAGAAAGAAAGGCTACTCACTTTCTGATTGTGATCTGACGATGAGCTCCTTGACGATGTCCGAGGGGGGCACCAAACCCCTCTTGTCCCTCCTGCGGCTGGCCCTGCGCACAAACTCATTCATCCACTCCCCGGTCGCCGCCTCCAATTCACTGGAAAAAAAAAAACACAACGAAATTTTAGACCGTATAAAATTTTTGGAAACGATAAAATTACGGATTTTATCAAGGCCTTCAAAAAAAAAAATTAAAAATTAAAAAACAAAACGTCAAACCACCTGTGGATTGCCCGGTCTTAAAACAAACAAAAATAATAATAAAAAACAAATCAAATAATTCAATAGCAGTTCGCAATCTGTGTTTACAACTCGGTTTTTTAAAAAAAAGTTGCTTTCGATTTAAAACATCGAATCGGTTTGGGGAAAATTCAATGACTTTTCGAAGCGAATTCATTCGCGTCTTTTTTTCGAGGTTTATATAAACGATCCAAAATTTTAAAATAATCAGTTTATCGAAGACTCGGTGAGATTTCCTCCGGGGACAAATGACCTGAATTTAATGACTTTTTTAAATATAAAATACAATTTTGGTTCCTCCGTCACCTAAATTTAAAATCAATGACTTTTTTCTTTCAAAGACCAGTAAAGACTTTCCTCAGGGATAAATTAACCAAATTTAATGACTTTTTCTTTTTTTTTAAATATAAAAATACAATTTTGGTTCCACCGTGACTTTTCAAGGATATTAAATCACCCAAATTTAAAATCAATGACTTTTTTCTTTCAAAGACCCGTAAAGACTTTCCTCATGGATAAATTACCCGAATTTAATGACTTTTTCTTTTTTTTTTAATATAAAAATACAATTTTGGTTCCTCCGTGACTTTTCAGGGATATTAAATCACCCAAATTTAAAATCAATGACTTTTTTCTTTCAAAGACCAGTAAAGACTTTCCTCAGGGATAAATTACCCGAATTTAATGACTTTATTAATTATGGTTCCTCCATCCTCCATGACTTTTCAAGGATATTAAATTACCCAAATGTAATGACTTTTTTAAAGGACAATTATTCCTCCATGACCTTTCCAGGGATGATCAACGACTTTTAACGACTTCTCAAAGACTAATAAGGTCTTAATTAACATCCAATGACTCCATCCACCACGGCAACCGAAAAACAAAAAACAAAACAAACAAAACAAAAAACAACGCCCAAAATCGAAAGTGAGTGCGAAGTGACCCTACATCAGAGGGGCGCAAAGGAGCCCAGAGGGGAAAATAGAAATACAAAAAAATATATAAAATATAATAAAATAAAATTGTATTATCTTTTCTTTCCTATAAAAATGGCCCCAAGGATCAAGAGAAGAATGGATTTGAAATATTGCCCTAACAATGGGACAGGATTTTATAAAAAAAAAATTTTTTAAAAATTCAAATTAAAAAAAAAATATACAAAAAAACCACCCTCGAAAAAAGCACCTGTAAGAGAGGTGCCTCTGGTGCCTCTGGTTCCCCTCCCTCCTCCTCCTGGAGTCTTTGACCTCCACAAGATATATAAAAAACAGACGAAAGCGAATTGGGGGTAAGACAAAAGGTAAGTGGACTCTGGTCGATGGCAGAGGGGGGCTCTCGGTGGTTGGTCAAGGGTATCTCTTCAGGCTCTTCAGATATCGGATTCGGATCGAACGACAACGACCACCCAGGATCGTCAACGCCGTAAACGACACCGGCCAATTTAAAGGGATGCCAAACCATAAGGTCGTAAGTGCCACCTCCCGACCCATAAGAGATTGATTCAGTCTCTTATAATTGAAACTGCTGTGAATTTTGCTTACAACTGATTTGCTACATTTGTTTTCTTTTGGTTTTGTTATCCTGGTTGATTTATTGTTTATTTAAATTGTCTAAATTGTTTTTTTTTTAACAATAACCATCCAGGGTTAACCTCCAACAATAACCTCCACACACACACTAATGGACAAGTGACCTGACCATTTGACACCATGTATAGTAAGCGACCGATTGAAGGGGTGGCATACCGTAAGGTCGTAAGTGCCAACCTAATTTACCTTCAAAACTGCTCGCAATTGATTTCCTACATTTTTGTTTCGTTTACTGAATTTACCTGATGTTTTTTTTTTTTTTTTTTGTTGTTTTTAGATTGTTTGTTTAACTGAGGAAAACAATTTTTGGCTATTAAAGTTGTTCAATTTTTTTCCCTCCCCCTACCAAAAAACTGAAAAACAACAGTTTTTGTTATTGAATTTCTTCAATTTGTTTCCCAAAAAAAAGTGATGAAAAAAAAAACAATTTTTAATCCCGAACTGTAACCGATTATTTTCCTCTTTGATTCCCCCACAAATCTTCACTTCTCACTTGCAAGGGAAAACGACAGTAAACCTCGGTAAGGTGGACACGTATAAAGGTTATTCGATTTTGGCCCCTTAAAACCACATCAGTGTTCCTAAAAACACGTTTCAGAAGGGGGTTTTAAAATCCTGGACTTCAAAATGAAGTAATGATTGACATTGAACCTACTTGCCACCAGAGAAGAGGGTATTTTCCACGTTTATTGGGGGTGCCACGCGT
>JAQIXS010005443.1:0-12604 GCA_034700785.1 Rossiulus vilnensis
CTGAAAATGGGCTTGACCCCCCTACCATATGGCATTTAGTTGCTGACTGTAGGGTACTGAGTTGAATTGAATTGAGCTATGCTTTTCTTTGTTTATCAATAATGTATGTAGCAAAGCAGATGAGGGGATCACTGCCTGCCAAAAAGATTTTGTAAATTTTAGCTTCACATTCCTACCACGCGACGTAATCTTCCAACAGTATACTGTACAGTGGTATTGAGTTAAATTAATTAAATCTCCATTAATGCGGTATAAAATCCCCATCCCTCTACAAAGTCCTCATCGATGCCATTCCCACGCACGTTCCAAAATCTAACGCCATCCTACATCCATTCATCTGCATCCCGAACGCTATCCATGTCATTTTTTCCCCTAGCGCATGCAATTATTGCCGCACGATGCCATCATGGCCGCGGTCACGTCACGAACGCCGGTGGACTTCCGTCCATCAGAGCGTCCTTTCAAACGGCCTCCTATTATCCCGCTATTTTGTTGTCGATTTCGGACACCGGCCTATGATAAATGTGATCAATCACCGGAGCCGCATAAAAAACACTCTGGCAACGGTGGCGCAGGACGTGACACAGAAAACCGCTGAATGGCGGCCATCTCGGATGCCTCATCCGCTAATATCGTCTCTCTTGAAAACCCATTTTTTCTACCTAAGGGGGTGTCCATAAAGGACGACCGAGGTTAAAGGGTGGGTGGAGTTCTCAAATCGGACGATGATAGAGGCGGCAATTTTTTATGGACGTTCTTTATGGAGGGCCCCAAATATCTCTGTCGAAACCCCTAACAACCCGGTTCACTGGAAGGGAAACCAACCCCGGCCCCTAGAGCGTCCGCATCGATTAGCCGGTAACGTAATATCGGACGCGGTGAAAATAGCTTTTTTTTTTCCTCCCAAAGCGACTTTCTGTGGAATGATTGTTTTTCGTTTTTTTTTTCTTGCTCTGAATTTTTGCATGCGATAGGAGATAATGATGGCAAATTGGCATGACCATTAAGTGGACACTGCATCAGCAACTCGGTAGGGGTGGCGCATCTAAATTCATTAAGAGGGCGAGAAACCCTGTACATGCAAATGATAGAAACTCAGAAAGTAATGCTTGATTTCCGCTCGTAAATAATTCTCATGAAAAGCTTGTTTTTCCAAAGTTGGCGATTTTCGAGAAATTGGCGGTTTTGAACGAAGCCAAGTCGAAGGCGCGTCAAAATGTTCGTTATGTCAGTGTTGCAGATGCACTGTATTTAGCTTATGGTTAACATTTAAAAGCGTTTTTCAAATGTTTTCATCTAGATTTCTATGAAGTGAAGAATAGAACTTAGAAATGATCCAGAACTTAAAATAGTCCATATCCATAGTCCATTTTGAATTACGGTCGATTACGAATAAATGTAAAAGACTCCTGACGAAAAGTGAATATATATATAATCATGCTGCACTTTTTACACCAAATGTTAGAAGTAATGTATGTGATGTAACTACCTGGAAGACATCGGAAATGAAACAAATGCATAAAATATCCTCGAGTAAATTAATCTTCGAAATTTTAATTCTTTTTGAACAAAAAGATGCAAATAAAACCATGTTGTAGATAAAATAATTCTCGTCCATTTTTATTTTTGAGTTATCCCGTCCTAAAAAGAGTGGTATTTGAACGACTATAGGTGGCAGCACTATAAGACGTGTATTGGATAAAACATTCATACCCATGTTTGTGATTATTCCTCTCCAAATGTTGTTGCAGGTACAGTGTATGAAAGTATTATTTTATGGTACAGTATCATGAAATTTCCCGAATTGGAAGGGACAAATTCCACTCCCAGCAACCTTTTTTAATTTTTAGCTGAAACAAAGTTCCGCCAAGCTGATGAATACGCCGAACGTCTACTGTATTATTAGCATGATCTCAAATGCGATTTGTGGCAATGCTCCTCCGACGCCTTTACACAGGAGCGTCCATAAAGGTAGTCTGAAGTTGGAGATGAATGGAGGAATCATACATATTGGACAATCGTGGGAAAGACTGACACTCGAATCCATGTATAAAAAACCTGGGTAATTGTCAGCATTACTGGCTGTATTTGTTGATATCGTCAGTATTATTTACCGTGTAATTAAGGTCCGCATTAGGATTTCGCTGCATGTGGGACAGCACGCACGCAGGTATTTTCGGCTATGCCCAGCAGCACACACATGGCTGCTCTTAAACGTTTAGTTATTACTCAAGGTTTTTTTTCTTGAAAAAAAGATTTAAAAAAAACTAAAAATGCCTTTCATTCCCCTTGGGTCTCGGCCTGCTTTAAACTCTTGTTGCAGACGCTTGAATCAATGTGACAATTATTAACGTTGAGGAAAAGAAGAAGGAAAAATGTGCTCTGAAAACATAATACGGTTAGCGTCTAATTTTAGTGAACTCATTATTTCACGTTGGCTCTAATATTCGGACGTTTTTTTTCTTCCTACCTCGAAAATGACTCCCATATGCTTTCTGGCAAAGCTTGCGTGTATATCGGGCGGTTGCACACCGCGCGCCAGCGACCTCCTGCGGCGACGGACGTCATTTAATAATAAATGACCGCTATGCCCACCCGCACTACACCCTACTTATGGTATTAGTGCTACTATAAGAATAGGCTACTTGAACGGGGTGCAATTTTACGAGGAATGACCCCTGGTCGAGCGGATATCGCGTTCGGAGCGCCTCCTGCTGGGTCATCTCAGCCCCTCGTGCTTAGGACGTCACCATCGGATATACGAAACGTTGTTTGCTCAAGTAGTTGACGATATCGAACGCGCGAGAAAGATGCGTGATAACTGCGTTTTCAAGTACTGTACTATAAAATGACAGGTGCCATACTTGGTGGCGTTTTATGTTTTGGCGTCGTTCTCATCACTACTGTGGCATAAACCTTTTATAAAGGATAGACATCTAAAAGTAGACATTTTGGCTGCCTCGTTATACCCAATTCCCTTGCCCTGTTTCGTCCCAGTTAAAACAAATGGTCGAGATGACGTAACGTTAGTTAATTTATGCATGTACATTATAGGTAAAAGAAGCCGTCTTGGTTAGGAAAATGCCCTAAAAACTGATGCATAATATATATTGTGGTATATTTCACTACTACACGTAGATGACGTGAATTTTTCATACAAATAGCGTCATATTTTCACATACATGTAAGTTAGATGTAACATGATGTTATAGCACATTGGACTTTTGACTTTGTAGTTAACAGATAAATAACTCTAGATAACAAAGTTATTGATATGACGCAGTTTCAGTGGTCATTCAAGTGGGTGAAAACGATGACTTACATTTGAGACTATTCTGTGACGGGTTGACTATTATTAAAAGAATGACCTAATACATGGCATAATGCATGCAGGTTGGTATGCAAATTGGACTTCTAAATTAAATTGCTCATTACTCCCGCCTACCTTTATCCCACCTGAAAAAATAAACACGTTTATAGTCTTATTAAGTGCATGTATGCACAGTATTGACGACGTGGTAAATGCAGATTTATTCTGGGGAATAAGACTTTCTGATTTTGGGATTTTAGGGCACGCTATGCTCTTAATTCTTATACTATTGGTTTCGCAGATACGGAGCGTTACATGTATATGGTGCACTAATTACCTATTATGTATTATATATGTTTTTCCCAAAAAATAACGTTTATCTATTGCGTTTTCAGCATTGTTAATATATCTGAAAATGTCCTAAGAAAAGTCCACAAAATAAGTATCACTGATTTAATTTATCTCTACGTTATTTAATAGCCTACTTTTAAAAAAACAATCAGTTGGGATCTTTTTTAAATCCCTTACTATATGTAAACTGTATATTTTCTTAGAAATACGCAATGAAATATATCCTTCGTGATGTAGTTTTTTGTTTAAATAATTCTTGAATCCGCCTCAGAATTGAATTTTAAATATGAATATTTGTTCTTCTCTTGACCTTTGTAAGTTACATGTGAAAATTGTATAATATCGCTATATTTGAATCGTCTAGTGGGAGTAGTGGGACCCCTCAGGATTATTTTTATAGGAGCATAAAAAGCCGTTTTTTGTTGTTGCTTTTGGACAATTTGCCGCTGATCACGTTCAGTGCGTTTTTTATGGCGATCCGCCGGACCAAGTTAATCTCTTCTGACGGCCGGAGGGTGGCGCAGGTGCTGACCAGCGGTCGCAGGGCGCACGCGCTCACCCATTGTTCTAGGATACTGAGATCAGCGAGCTAATATTGGAGTTTTTGGGACTCCACCCAGGCTCAAGTCTCTGGGTGCTCCTTATAAACCTCAGCACTGCCACGCACATACACTCAAGGGCGTGGTCGTGCCGTCCAGGCCGCCAGCGCCACCCCCAGGCAGCGGTGGGGATTTCTTTTGTTTTTTATCCCCTTTACCCGGTGTTTTCCACCGGTCACCCTACTAATTTAAAAAAAACCTGACTGACCGTGGGTCCGTATGGATCAGCGAGTCAAATTGGCGTGTCGATCGCATCCCTCTGTCGGGGTTCACGAAAAACAAAGCGCCACCCCCACCCCTTTCGCCGGTCGCCCCTAGATCAACCACCCCGGGAGACGAGGAGCACGCGACTAACTGACCGCCACGCAATTTCGGCCCTCCACTGGCGATCTGCTGGTCAGTCGATATTTGCCAACTGCGTGTCGATCACCTGGGTCGCGTGCTTAACGGGGGTCAGTCGGAAAATGACCGGCGATTTAGGAGATGGACATACCGGAAAAAGATATACATTGTAGAATCAATACACGATCTACATGAATTTTCGAGGCGAATAACTGCTGTCCAAAACCGGGGATGGACACACTGCATTCAAGGTATTCGCAAGTCTTATTATGTGAAATTTGACGATACCGTAATTTGAATAGAAATTTGACGTAATTTACTGTTCGAATATAACGGCACTTGTTAGGGACGTTATGACTCCCGTTTTGTTACTTTTTCCTCGTCAAACTAACATCAACAATGATGTAGCCTACTGATGGAGGTGGAGTCAAAAAGTGTCTGAAATACCAAAGTTGTTTTTCCCCGTTGTTCTAATGTAGTTATAGGGTGTCTATAAAGTATTCATCTCATACATGCACATTAAGGCTTAGAATTGAGTGAATAATTCAAAAACACCATTACATGGTCGTGCTGTAAAATACATACTTTTGCATGCTCAAGAAATAATTCTGAAATATGCATTAGATTTTACTTTTCGAAGATTTCTTCTGATGGATTATTAAACTGCGGATATTTACAATGGAATTTCTAAAATAATACAGGATTATTACGGCCACTAACTTGAATTTTAGCGTCATTCAACATAATTTTTTAGAGATAATTTATGCATAAATAGCGACTTGGAGTAACTCGGTTCCGATCGAAATATGGTATTAATGCATACTTAAGTCGAAGCCTGAAAAATTTAGAAAGGGGTATTGGATACCAGAAATGTTAGGGGAGTAAGGGGAGTGTATGTGCAATGAACATGCCCAGTGTTAATATTACTAAACTGCCTGTTTGAAACAGTTGTCATAGTGTAAAATTAGTTACATTTACGATAAAAAAATGAAAAATACGTTGTAGGAGGAGGGATGGAATGGCACTCTTTAAGATTCTCAATGGAAATAGTGGCACCCCAGTTATAAAGGTTTGCTAGAAGGTTTTGCTGGAAGGTTAAAGGCAGCACATGTATTCACTTTCCTTCAATCAATGGTACTACATGTTACATGTGTGTACCTTCAAAGGGGAGAGAGAAGATACCCTTTCTGGATTCTGAAAGGAAGAGGAGCTATGTTTAAAGTTAAAATGGTTTGAAGCTGCCTTGTACCTTCGTATTGTTACCGTGTTGTCCAGACACTTGATCCTCAGTACACTACAAAAAAATAAAAGATGTAACTCGTATCAGATTATTTAAGATTTAAAAGGGGACGCTTCTCAAAGCATATAACACGTACATGTAAGCTACATGTCTCCATTAAAATACAAGGACATTTTCGAAAACGGTTAAAAATTATCAATGAATTACAACATTGTAAAGCAATTTTTCACTCTATCCAGTGAAAGAAGAGGCAAATATAATGACGAATGTCACGAATGATAAGATTCTATGAAGAATGTATACAAGGGATCATCCATAAAGGACGTCCTGTGGAGGGAGGTTTGCGAAAACAGTTCGCTGTCCGGACGGGGGTATAAGAGACGGGTTCAAGGAAAGTGGACGTCCATGTCCAGAAGAGTCTTTTGGAATTTCCGTGTTCAATATGTAAATAACTGATTGCAAGCTGAGTAACAGTAATTGAAAACTATGAAACCCTGATATTCTGGTTTACTGCGGACTGTGGTTATAAATAAGTTTAAATTAATACTATGTATTTTCTACGATGTGAAAGCGTTTTCAAAAATCAGGCCGGACACGCGGAAGGGAGGAAATGGGAATAAGGATTAATAAAATCCGGACGGGGGGAAAGGAGACGGGGGATGTCTTGGGGTCGGAAATTGATAAAACGTTCGGTACGTCCTTTATGGATGGACATTTGTTTATTTATTGGACCAAGTCACCAAGAAACTACGTTTCTCAATCGGCTTTGTCTAACATCCCGAACTAATCATCTTTTAATTAATTTAAAGTCAAAGATCAAATGATTTTGACGTGATGCCCAAGGTTAGTCTACCAACTTTACGTGATACCGGTGTCACAATGTGACGTCTCTTATTATGTAAACATGGCGCCGCTATGCTAGTGGCATCACGCAATGAGTTTTTCATCTTTTTATCGTGTAAAAATGACGCTGTTTTTGTCCAAATACAAAGACAATCGTCATCCGCTACATTTATGCAACCTGGGGTGGGGCTGTCCAATTCGGACGAGAGAAGGTAGGGGAATCAAAAAGTAGGTGACGACCCCTAGGGCCGCCAGAAAACCCGTTTTATTTCATTTTTCCCTGACTGGAATGGCGGTCGTTACGATGGCGGCTTTAACACGGACTCGTCTCTTACCTGTAATTAAGTCAGAAATCATTTTCTCTTGTGCACCTACATGTATATTGCCATTGGTCGGCCCAATCGAAAGCACCGTGGTGAACAATAGTCGCTTGTCCATGCCCATATTTATTTTTAGTATCAGAACAACGGTAATAAACGCCTGGAAGATCCACGCGGCGCTCCGGCAAATGGCCGCGGTGATTCGTTGCCGTGATTACCCCCGCTGATTACTCGTAATTACGGCCGAGACTATGAACTCTCTTCGATTGTAATTATTGCGATTAGTGCGACAACGCCAGGCGAGGCTCGCTCCCTTCGCCAACATTAAATCAGCATCTCATTAGTTGGAGTATAGCGAACAATAGACGCTTTCCCACCTCTGGAGAACGCCGTGGCACGGAATACGGGGTGTCCAGGATGCCCATTATAGGTCGCCTCGGACTACCACGATATGCTACGCGATATGGACCTTGGAGAGTAAAATTCTGACACGTGACGTCACTCTTTGAGATGGCGAGACTTGATAGTTAATTTAGGCGCTGCTATCGAAAGTTGTATCTCATAAAAATACGTCTAATATCGTGATACAGCGGATGCTCGGTTATCCGAGTTAATCGTGACTATCTCGAATAATCAAAAGTACAATCAAAAAATAAGTGCAGCTGTATTTTGTACAGTAAATGTTTTGTTAATGCGTGCACACAGTAAATACGAAATAGCCCATGTAAAACTCGAAACTACATGTAGCTTGTTAACAACTCAACCTCCAAGCAGCCTAAAACACCATAAGGCTCTTGCCCTTCTTGTTGTAATGCTTTTTCAATGTTTATCTGCTCGATACCTCGGTTAATCAGAATGCTTAGCCGAGGCTGCTTCAACTCGGTCAAGCCGACGATCAGATAACCGGTTCGAGCCAACCCATGACTCGCGAAAGGTGTAAAATTGGCTTTCATAGAGCAGGTAATATGGTTAATTTTGGAAGAAATAATTCGCAGAATGGTCACAAGCATTAAATTATTTGCCCAAATTTTCCAAATTTGCCAAAAAAAAAAAAAAATTAAAATAACAAAAGATCAGTAAATTCACATTGTTCATCATTGTACTTTAGTAGGCCTACATGTACACATTTTTTGTTGTTATTACACGTACCTCTGAATAACATCACCGTTAAAATCGATTATTGAGTCTGGTTGCATGTAATAATATTATTGAAATCGTCTTTTTTCAGGGATGATTTGGAGCATATCTTCGAAACGTATACTTTTAAATAATTTTTTAATGTGCATGAATATTTCCATTATGAAAACATACATTTCCATGTTAAAAAACGTTCGACCACATAT
The DNA here is from genome assembly GCA_034700785.1 of Rossiulus vilnensis. Lineage (NCBI taxonomy): Eukaryota > Metazoa > Arthropoda > Diplopoda > Julida > Julidae > Rossiulus > Rossiulus vilnensis. Next base: position 8,349 of record JAQIXS010005443.1, read on the forward strand.
TACGTGTAAATGTGAACCTACATGTAACTTAGGTTGGGTTTTGACTTTATTTATTATTGCAGCAAGAAATATGTCAAGGATATTATGACTAGGATGGCATCATTTTTAATTTTATTTTTACCCAGTCAAAACGACGTCTTTCAAATAAAATAACTAATGCTATCTGGACCATTTTCATTACATGGGGCTGGGTTTGGACAACGATGGATAAGAGGAAATGGTAGGAAGTGAAAAAGTTGATTTTTTGATGGATTTCCTTCATGGACGACGCTAAATACAGGTTTCAATTAAAAACAAAGTTCAAATTAGCGAATGATTTGGTTTTCTGTGGACAAGAGACAAGTTCCAAGTGCTTCGTAAGCCTTCAGCCGTCGGTAATTTCATTTTTCCGGTGCAAGGGAAAATTGTTTTCTAGGAAATAACCGGAAGGACATCGGCGCCAAATTAGTTGATGAGGAAGTTGGCAAAACAAGAGTTCGATTTCGGGAATTTTTCTTCGCCACATCTCCAACCATTTTCTAAAACCCTCGATCTAGCTATAATGCGCCAGCCTCTTGTCGTCCCTTTTCTGCCTCCCTTATGCAATTCCCAGCACAACAATTAAGTGCAATTTGATTGGGGATGCGAAATCCCATTTATTTTATGGGCCGCAAAAGGCTCGTGCGCAAATTGTGCGCTCCCAAAATGGCGGGGGTGGCACTTCCGGGTTTAACAGGTTTTCAATTGAACTTTCTTGGCCGACAATTTTTTGGAAATTCATATTCCGGTTATTGGGCTCGATTAGGATGTGAGGGCGACAAAGTTCGCGCGAATTTCAACAACATTTCAGCTGCAAAAGAATTGCAATTTCAGGAGTTTTGGCCCTTCGAATTTCGGCCGTTGTTTCCTGACCAAGCTGCGCATTGTGCTTCTTTTCGATTGCGTTTGATGAAAACAAAATAGCAGTACCGTCTTTGGACGATTGTTAGAAGCGTTGTAACCTATGACGTCAGAGATTACAACTATCGCTTTACGTTTTCAAGCAAAATATATTTTAACAAAATTTCAACTGCAGTTAACTTTTTGTATGGCAGAATTTTACAATACAGTTCATAAATTGTTTACTGTTATAGATTCTGCTCAAAAAGGTAGCATCGCATGATATGTCTCGTTTGAAGTCCTATTGAAGTCATTAAAATCCCACTGACGTCATTGAAGTCGTTGACTTCACCCTAGGGCCTAGACTTCAATGACTTCAGTTAAGCTTGTGGGGTCGCTGCAAGACCGGACGAATGCAGTTTTTTATGAGTTGCACAATTTGTGTTAAAGTCAATGAATGTACCGTGTATGCCAGTACCCGAATATTGACTTTAAGCTTATGAAAATTTAGAAAATTACAACAGTATTTTGAGCTGTGACCAACATCTGTTTCGTCACCCAACCAAGTTACCTGAACTTCAATGACTTTAGCTTGACTTTAACAGATCTTATTGATTGCAGTATCAATTACTTCAGTGGGACTTAAATGATACTTCATGGACTTTAAATAGATTTTAATTACTTTAATAAAAACCCCTAGGACTACAGCCTGATTTTCGGTGAGTTACAAAATAATGTTTCATAAGTGCTCGAAGTCTATCAAAGTCCCTGAAGACATTTACACTGGTATCGGGAGCCTTACTCAAGTGGAGTTTGCTTTCGTTATAAGGAAATTCCCATTTTCTGCTCTATTTAGAATCGCAGGTCGTGAATCTCTTGGGAATTTGGCGTCAAAGGTTTTTAAATTGTAGCGCACATTCTCTAGCGCCTCCCAGCGTCCATTTTTGAAGCTCCTGGCCTAGCGTAATAGCGTGGCACTTTCTGGTTTCGGCCAAAACGATTAGTGGATGCGTGATGGTATTTCGCGGATTGCGTTCGTCCTATTTTCTAGAAAAGAGTTTTTTTTGTGTGGCATTTTTTGGTTTTAGAGGTTTAGTCGAGGATTCCCATTGTCCAGTTTAATTCGCTTTCGCTATTTCGGTTTGCGGATAGCTGACCGCTATTGTCCGTCATCCGACGATATGTCACGAACCCCTCCTGGCAGGGAAACCAAGCGCACGCAGAAGCCGAAAAAATAGGTTACGTTGGGGGGGGGGGGGAGGGTGAGCACCTCCGAAAAAATTACACTGGCCACCCCCATACCGCAACGCCGTGTATCTCAATTTGGTGGTTGCAATTTGCATCGGACAAGGCATGCGCGTTTTACCCGTTGAACATAAATCTGACCACGAGCTCGTGCTCAAGTGCATTGGGGAGGAGCAATGACCTGTCAGTAAACAAAGGCTGTAGGTTCTGGTATCGGTCGAGAACGGGGTAATGGAAGTAGAATTTGCCTAAATAGAAAAAAAGTATGGACCGATGCATTCGAGTGGGATATTTCAAGTTTTTTCCTCCGACATACTCGCTAACAATGCAGCGTGAACTTAAAAAATAAAAATAAAACATAGGAATTTGGGTGATACCTGCCCGCATGACGTCAATGTATTGGGAACCATGTACGAACTCAAGTAAGAGAGAAGTGCTTTTGTTAATTGAATTGAGTAATTGGTAAATGGGATCGCTATGTACAGCCCCGTAATATGTTTGCATCAAAGTAATGTTTAAAGCAATTTCTAAAATTCTTCAGTCGTTCTAAATCAGAAAAAAATCTGATGCTTGTTAAATCGTGTTTTCTTATCGCCAAATATACATTAATGTAGTTATAATTATCTCTCCATTAAGAGCAGTTTGGATTGTACCAACCTGATACCTGGATTTTTTTAAAATAACAATTGGGTAACAATGATCATTTCTCAACCACCAGTACTGTAAGAGAAAGAATTGCGTTAGCAAAACTCATATTGGAATTTGTTTAGGGAAATCAGACAGTTTTCAAATGATGGACAGTTGTCTTTCCAGACTGATAGTTGCTATTAAATCGTTATAGGTGGCCAAAAGGACAGAATTTCGGAACAGGCTGTTGACTGGCATATACCAAACTCTGAACAATCTGCCGGCTAATGCGGTATTTGCATGGCATATCCCATTGGACAGCCAACATTTTGCACAAAATAAATCTATAGACTTTTATGTCTAACTGATAGTATATCGGCTAAGTTTCCTGAAAATGCACTATAACTAGATTCCGCAAAATTCTAAAAAATGTCCGTTTTTCTAAAACAATTTTTCCAGGGAATTGTACAAATCGTTTATTCCTGTTGCGAATTGTCTAACGTCCAGGAGAGTTACAATTTCAGGTGCTATATTGAAATATGTGCTACATACCAGTAATTTGGCTCGTTACTATTTCTGTAACGAACAGATCTGGCCTGATGATCTGTCCAAAAGCAAAATTTGATATGTTATTGGTTACTACAATCTGCAATCCGAATCTGTCAGTCTATAGCCACCTAATAATTTAACGTTAATAAGGAGGGGTTAGGGGTTAATGCAATAATTCATATAATTATATGCCGCATCCGTAATGTTGCATTAAACATAAATTTCCATAGATTTCGGTAAACCCATTCTTGACTAATGAATTAAATTAAATTGCCACCACTGGTATCTTATTTACTCTTGGCGGCCTCTTATAGTTGTCCTCCCCTGCCCGAAACTTAAACATATGCGTTAGTGCAGGCGCTAGTGTGTATTCAAAACATTGTTTAGCAGGTTTTATCTCAATGCCTTAACCCCCCGCTTTAGTCCATAGCTGTTCACAGCTACTTTTAGCAGTCATTGACTCCGGCAGGTGCGGTGATGGACAGCCGCCCACTGGAGCCCCCTGCTGGTCAGGTGAGGCACTAGGCGTGCTTGGGGAAAGGGAATGCCTTGGCCATTGGCTACTTTTGCCACTGCTGTCATGTTTGTTTGAAGGATGCTGCCAACTTTTCATAGATTTCCAGATTTTCTTCCGGGGTCAAATGCAAATATCGCAATGCGCTTGTTATTGAGCGTAATGGCATTTCGTGGTTCTGTGTAGAGTCGGTGTGAGCTTGCCAGAACTCGGGTTACGGCATAAATTTCAAATGTTTTTAGTAACCAAGCTGGTTGAAAGACACTGGCATCCGTCAGTTTTCACCCGCAAGATTCAGTCAGAATCCATCTCTAAACCGATCGTGATTAATATACAGTCAACTCTCCGTAATTTGGAATTTTTGGGAGTAAATTCTGAAAAAAATGTCCACTTTACGAGTTACGGAGGGGTGGCTATTTCTACCTAAGTGAAAATGTTTGGGTTAAAATAGCTGTTCAAAATA
>JAQIXS010005444.1:0-12602 GCA_034700785.1 Rossiulus vilnensis
TATAGCAACCCCCAATTCCATTCTGTTTATTTCGACTGTTAATCATTTCTAGAGCAAACTTTTAATTTATTAGGTGAAAGCTTTCTTTTAGCTGTAAAAAGTGTTTGTCTTGTGTTTACCGTTCAGCCCAAAATTATTCAGTTAAGGCGTAAAGCTTGACAGTAAAATTCCCCCGCATAAATAGGTTTTATCATAATATTTTAAAATTTAAATGAAATTTTGATGTGACTATTTACAATCTCGATTCCATCCTCGAGTTTCATATATATTTTTTTGCAAATTTGTTTAATTATAATTAATATGCAAGTACCCGTAAATAGAAGTAATGTCCTATTCTAAAATGACTTAAATTACTGTAAATATTCTTAATTTCTTTTTCATTTTTATTCAGTTTTTTTGAAAAGCATGTCCTAATCCTCAAGTCTTTGGCTCGCCCATGAAAATCGTATAAGCTGAGGGACTGCAATTTGCAGAATCGCTTCTATGGAATTATTCAGCTAGCACTTTAAATCAATAATAACAAAGTTTTTTAAGGGACCAAATCTTGGCTCACAATTTGCATTCTCTTCAAAATGGTCTTCTGCATGCTATATGTCAGACCATTTACCCTGAACACCTATTCAAGATTTATGCACCGTAATCACTTATGCGTTCTGCTTATTAATTTCTCTAGTTGCAAAGTGAAAACTTGATCCAATGCCAAAGTAAAGCACGCACACCAAATACAATACATCGCGTGTTATTTTGTTGTAGGTTGTACAAAGCGAGCGTTACTACGACAGCCAAGCTGATGGTGAAGAACTGTCGGAGTTACGAAGTCGGTTAAACGTAAGCAAAATCCTTCCTCAATTTAAAAAAATGAATCAGTTGAATTAGTGGAGGGGGTCGCGTGCCCATAAATAGATATTTGAAATAGTTTAGGAATCTTTTCACAGGAAGTTGACACTCAACTAAGGCGAGAGATTGAACAACATAAACACGAGATGACGTCATTGCAGCAACTACATGAACACCAGCTAGCCCAGATGAAAACGAGCCACGAGGAAGAATTGGTTAGAGTGAGAGAGGAAAGGATTTGCACAATAGAAGACGGTGGTGAAAATGGTAAGTTACGTTTCAATCTAGTTCAATATTTTGTTTAATGTGGTACAGTGGCAGTGCACCACTGCATTTACATTTTACCATAATGTAATACGCATTGTAATCGGCAGCACACAAAATCCTAGCATGATTCGCTTCTAACCAATCTAGAATCACAAGACTTCAGTCCTTCAGTAGCAACACGTTCACATTCTTTGTCCTTACAAGAACTTTACAAAAACATGCTTTTAAAAATCACCACTACAATCATTGTCAATGTGTGGTGCATGGGGTAATCCGCAATTCCACTTCTCCACAGATTGACAACATCTTTTTGTGTTCTTTTTTAAATACAATGTAAAGTATTCTTATATTTGATGGCAGCCAGAGCATTTCAATTGGCAACCATAAAGAGACGGTGTTAATACTTTTTATAATCTGCATTTCAGAAATAATTTTAAGCATTCTTTATGGTTTTTGCATAAATTAACACAACACAATTGAAATACTCACTTCAATGCTATACATGTACTGTATGTAACATTTAGCAATGTAAAACCTTAGCTACAGTAAGCCATTTTATGACGCAACAACTGATAAGAGAGTTCAAATTTTTTTCTATAATAAAGGATTTTTCTGGCAATTTATGGAACCTCCCGCTTATTATTTATGGCTTTATTTTCCCATGTAGGCTTTGCTCACACACTAAAAATCGCTCGTTTAGAGCACCATTCAGGAAAACCATGTAAGTGGTTGCATCCTGATGCCAAATATGGCACCAGAAGTTAAATAGGCATCAATCAGAAGTGGGAGGTGCTCCGAGAGCATTGTTTTGTAAAAACTTCCCACCCACTCGTCAGATTAATAGGTCATCAGCATAAAGTAACGTAATTTAAGCTGAGACTGGTGTCGACGCAAAACTTGCAAATAGGAACACAATGGTGGGTTTCCTTCCTTTCATATACATGAACATGTACAGTTAACCAGTTAGTCTACAAAATTCCAAACAGTTTTTAGACATGCATTGTAAATGGGCAAATAATTACATATTTAATTTTCAACAAGCATTTAAAAAAACTACAACCACGTTTAATAGCATGTGGGTACATGTTCATCCTTGGATAAACGAGGTTTCTCCTTGTTCAATTGCTAAATTGTCTAAATGATTGGATGTACAATGTACGCATGCAGTACCCAAAACGCTGCCAAGGCAGTATTTGCTTCTAAAACATGGCAAAGATAAAACATAAATGCATGCAAATAGCTATCAGACTTATATTGTACATGTATATCAGGTGAGATAACCCAAATACAGTGACAAGTCATTGCAAACAAAGTTCTTCCTTCTGGAAGAATCATGTTCTATTTTCTCAGTTTTCATTCCTACCTACATCTATTAGAACAAATGTATAAAACAATTACATGTACCTTTTTAACTTGTTTATGCAGAGGGGAAGCCATCAGAAGTATTGCTGAACGATGCTAAATTCGAAAATTCACAATTTGATGCCCGCCACACGCAATTACTTGAAGCACAAAAGGAATCTTCTGAAGCCACAACAGAATGTCAACGCCTGTCTATCGCGCTCTCATCCCTGGAAGAAATGGAAAAACAAAAAGAAAAGAAGATTCAACATTTATTGAATCAAGTCAGCCAATTGCAGCTGGAAAAACGACAAGTGAGTCTAATTGTTTCATTAAAAAAAATGTACATTCTAAAAGTAAGATTCGAAGAAATTGCAAGCCTTAGGACAGTATTCATCCTGGAAATTATGAAAAAATAGTAGATAAGCCTACACATTTCGCTTGACAAAGTCCTTCTTTTATCAATATCAGATGCCTAGTATGGCAATTTTAAATGAATTCGCTACGATATCACTAGACATTTCGTCAGTTAAAGATGTTTTTATTGGTGCATCAATGCATATACTGTACATATAACGTAACAACTTTAAAATTAATGCATTGCTATTCCAAAAGACATGTACACTGTATATGTATTTACAAACTGAAAGAGGAAAACGTGTGAGGATAGAACTACTAAATATGAAACCCAATCAACCCCAGTCCATTTGCCTCCAAGTGGAATTTCAGTAAAAAGAGCAGCTCAAAGTATTACACATTATAAAGAATTCGTGCAAGCTGGGCGAGACAGGTGCGCCCTTTTAAACCGTGTTTCCTGTGCAATAAAGGTGGCCAAGTTCAACTCCCTGCGAAGGAACGACCTTTGCACTAAGCTCATTTGTCTGTTGCTAAGATACCGCATGTACAATTAAAAAGGCCAACCTTTGTTGAATAGACTTTTTAACGTTCAGGAGGATTTTCAGACCCAACTGAGAATAAGGTGGAGGAGGGAATGCGCTCATCCACATTAATTTACATGCTTGAAACATTCTCTAAAAGAGCCGACTTTTGGAATGCTTTTTTTCCGATTTAGTATCGACTGTTAAGTTTGAACACTTGAATTCTTTATTTTCTTGAAAGCCCTGGCAATTTAAGATTTACCTTTGTAACAAAATATATATACATGTGCATGTACATGTAGTTATGAAATGTTTTTGGATGGGGTTTACTGGTGCAGAGGCCATGCAGCACTCAGTAAGGAGAGAGAGAGAGGTAGAGGTACATGTACATACATGTATACTCTAAAGGAGCACCTTAAATAACGATGAAATGTGTGGATTAATTTCAATCATTGGATGTTCAGCAACTGGCGATTTAATTGGTGGATTTAAAACAAGTTTGTTGGATTCCTTTAGATGGCAGAACATGAGCTGGTGTTACAACCTAGTTTACAAATGGGCTTAAAAACAAAGGATCTGATGAATTTGTCTGAAACGGAGGAAATGGGCGATCCGAGCAGTGTAGGGCGAGAGATAGACAGTCTGGACAGCAAGACAGACAACAATCTTTTGAGCCAAAGTGATTTGGAACTGGAAATCCGCCATTTGAAAGATACAGTGTCAAATCTTACTGTAACCTGTGAAGAGCTGGAAGTGGAGAAGACGATTTTAAACGAGGAATTGGAAAAAATAAAGCAGGCGACGGCAAGTAGTAGTGAAGCGAAGATCAGGAAAAACAAAACAGACGACAATAAAGAGCTGGAGACAGTTCAGCGCAGGTTGCACTCGTTAGAGGATGAGGTTGCAAAACTAATCTCAGAAAGAGACACATTTGAGAGTAGTTTGGAGGAGTTGGATATGCAACATCAGCAAGCTATCGAACAGATCTTGACATCTAGAGATTTGGTGCAGAGCAAGTATAAGCAAGTGCTAAAGGAGAACGAGGACCTAATAGCTAAAGTCAAAGTGGAAGAAATGGAAAAACAGCGTTTGATAGAATTCCAGAAATCGTTGGGCAGTCTCACAAAGCCAGAGGGCTTTGATAAAGAATTGGGACATGCTCGAGAAACGATGAAAAACTTTCGGTCTCTCTGGGATTTCCTAATTCAGCATGGCGAATTTGCAGCAGCTTTAAGTAAAGGTAAAAATGATTAATTAATAGTTATTAAGGCCCGCAGCAAGCACCTAAGATACACATGTATGTCCAACATGCAACATTTGTTCAACAGAAATAAACAAAATTAACATGTAAATTTCCCAAATGGAACCTCTGAAAACAGGAATGCCCAGTTTTCGGGCATTAATGGCCTCAACCGGTTCTAGGAGGCGAACATTTTAGAAGTTAATTTTTTTGTAACTCAACAGGCCATTTAAAAATTACTTGAAATGTAGACGACAACAGAACGATCAATTTTACATGGTGAAAAATAAATTAAACAGTGATAATCAGCAATTTGTGCAAAACTGTAACAAGTTGCATATTGAGCATATATCTTTAAGGTCATTGGGTGCGTTCTGGAAGCTTTAAGCCCAAATAAAATTGTACTAATTGACTCCCTTGTCTTACTTTTGAAGAGAAATCCATCACATGTGATGAAGACAGAATTTCAAGCATGAAATACTCATTTGAGGAGACGTTAAATCAATTAAGGAAAACTCGCAGTGAATGCCACCATCTTCGTGTAGAAATAGAACGTCTGAATGCCCATTGTCAACAACAAGAAAACCTAATTCAGGAAATTATGAAAGAAAATATCGATTTGAAAGAGAAATCTGATTCCTTTGATGCACTCGAAACAGACAAAGATCAACAGTCTCACAATTATAAAAAACAAAAGATATGCGAAATGGACGACCTGACGCTTAAGTACCACACAATGGAAAATGAACTACAGAAGAGAATCAGAGAGGCAAATGCAACAGAAATAGAACTGAAGGCTTGTAAGGAAAAGTTATGGGATCTTACGCAAAGTTTGGAAGTCCAAATTTCTAAAGGTAGCAATGTTGACATTGTTGAAAGGGAATGCCAGTCTGTTGCCACGTGTTTTGAAGATGCTGGTGTTCAAACGGAAACCATGGAATGGCCAGCAGAAAACGCCCAAACTAGACCAACAGACGGTGCAAAGCTTTCGTTGCTGCAGGAACAAGTATCTGAATTGCAGCAGATGATTAATACATTGGAGGCCCGCTTAACTGAGAAGAATCGGCACATTAGTGGCATGGACGACATTCTGAAGGTTTACAAAGAAAATCTGGATCCTGATCTTGAAGCCTTAAAACTCCAGCAGTTGGAAATTACTCAAAAGCATGATATTGAAGTGAAGAGTTTGGAATCAGAGCGCGATCGCATGGTGGCAGTGCTGAATGACAAAGCGCGAGAAAACAGCAGTCTTAAAATGGAAGTGCATCGCTTGGTAAGCGTAGTTTCGGCTGAGAGAGCTGCTTTGGCGAAAATGCAGCGAGACTGTGGGGAGATGTCCAGACAGAATTCATCACAAAAATCTGAAACTGACGAACTCACAAAGGAGGCAATGCAGAAACTTGCTCATCTGGTCCGTGACAGAGAGGTAGAGATAGAGGCGCTACAACAAAAGAACAGCACACTCTTGACACTACTGCAGGAAACTGATAAACAGGGTAAGCAACTTTTTTTCGTTTTTTTTAAATTAAACTGCTCGGTATCTTTGGCATATCAACCTTTTTATGGAAGATTATATACGATCGAATCATTCCAGGTAATGGAGCAACACACGACAAAACCAGCATTGCTTCAAATACTGTCGTTCAAGAGCTAAATACATCATCCACCATTCAAACTTTATTGATGGAACGAGAGGAATTAAGCAAGCAGGTGAAGCGCCAGCAGACTGAGCGTGAGCAGATTATTGCCTCGTTGAATCAAAAGCATCAGGAAAGCGTGAGCTACCACACAGAGATACAGAGGCTCTTGGGAATGCTGGAGCAAGAAAACAAAAGATACGAAATACTACAAGAGCAACATTTGACCATAGTAAGGCAATTTGATGAGAAACAAAGAGCGTTTTTGGAGGGTCAAGATGAAACAATGTTACTGAAGAAACGTCTGGCTAGTCTGGAACAACAACAGGACAATCTTCAAGTGAAATATGACCGCTTGCTCTCAGAGGAGGAAAACCAACGGGAAGACAGTGACGGTAAGCCTGAAATTTCAAAGAGTTTCTTGGCTGATTCAGCACATTGCCTCAGCCCTCCTTGCATGCACATCAGGGAAAAAGGAGATGAAAAAACAATAATTCGAGAAAATAATTGGAAGAAAACACACCTAATTAAGGAAATAGAGCCAAGGGGCATTTAAAATAAGCTGGCCAAATAATTAATGAAAAATAGTGGAAATACCTTCACAGTACTAGTATTTCATATTCTAGGAACAGGTGTCAAGCAGTTCAAAAGGTCCTTGAACAAAAGAGTAAATATGCATGCTTCTTTTTCTTTGTAAACAGGAATGACTGGTATGACAGAGGAATTCGAACGGCTTACAATACGCATTGACCGCAATGAATGGAGCACAAAACTGGCAGAAATAGACAGCTTAAAGAGCATGATTCATGACAAAGATAAGTTATTGTGTGAAAAAGACCATCTGATGCACGAAAAGATGCGTCACATTCAGGCAAGTAAGGAGTTATGCCAGAGAAAGGAAGAGGAGTTGAGCACCATGAAACTGCATTTGGAGCGATTAAACGAGCAGCTGGGGGATAGCGCAAAAGAGCTCGCAGAGACAAGAATGCAGAACGCTGCCATACGATCACGTATGGAAGATGCCCGATCTGAAATCATCGTTCTGAAGGAAACGAATTCTACGCTCAGCGTCACCTTGCAAGAGCGGGAGTTTGAATTAAAAGCTCTTCGAGAAAAAGTGGATACGCTGAGTCAGTTGGTTGAGCAGCAAGCATCGCGACAGAACCAAGAAGGAAATGAAGAGGACGATCACAATCTGAAGCGATTGCTGAAAGAAAGCGAGGAGATGCGACACAGGGCCCAAGGGTTCCAGGCAGAAAGAGATCAAGCATTCTTGGCATTAGCCCACCAACAACGAGAAAATGAAAAGCTTAGGGAACAGATTCGAGCCACACGAGATCGAGAAGAACGCCTGCTTAAGGAACTGGATAGACTGCGAACTCACTTGCTCCAGGTAGAAGACAGTTACACGCAAGAGGCACTACGGGCAGAGGAGAGAGAAAAGGAACTGCGCAACAGACTGTCACAGGCAGAAGACAGGATCCAGTATGCAACCTCTTCACACTCTGCTGTTAGGTTAGTGTCAAAGTAACATTGTGAGCGTTTCGCTGAATTTCTAGATAGGGCTTTGAATCTAGGTTTTAATATAATTTTACTTATGTCTAGTATGGTTGGAAAAAATTCTAGTTTGACTAAATTAGACTAACATGGTTGTCGTGCAATCTATGATCATTTTAAAGGTATCATAAACGTGCAATTTTAAATCCTTTTAGTCACAATGCATCGATGCAAGTGGAAAGTCTTCAAGAGCAGCTCAAAACGGTCGTGGAGCAGCGAGACGAGATCTTAGTGAAGCTTTCAATGTCTGAAGACCAGATAGCCCAAAAAGCTGCAGCCCTACATACACTGCAGGTTGTTTTGGATCAACTGCAGCAGGGTGTGTCTCATTTTCTTTGCCATGATTCTATAAGTAAAACTTTTAAGAGCGGGAGAAGATTGAACATAGTAGATTGGCAGTGAGAAAACGATTGAAATTAATGTGTGGATATTGTTGCAGAAAGGAGACGAGATGTTGCTGCAGCGGAGGCACAATACAATGCGAAACTCGCCAAGGAAAAGCACCGTGCAGATTTGCTAGCACGGGAAGTTAGCACGCTGGAGGTTAAACATTAGTTCCAAATACAGTGATATTCTGGTGTTTGATGTTGCATTATTTCACATTTCATATTTGCAATAGGTTCGCCTGAGTGAAGCTTCCGAAGCCCTTGAAGCTGCATCGCGTCTAAGCGAACAGATTGATCGAAAAGAAGAAGTCGTCAAAACGCTTCGAGAAGAAGGTATGTTTGGGAATGTTTAGTTAAAGTTAAGCCTCGGGTCAAACTAATAGCCACAATGGAATCCAAGCGATGTTGCTTTTTTCGTGCTTTGAAAGCTTGTAAGGATGTTGCTGTGCGTCTTTGTGCTGTTTAAAGAAAGGACGAATTGGTTAGAACATGCATCTGCAACTAGTTTGCAAAATATTGGACTTTCTAGTTTGTATAAAGTGGGTGTGCTGACATAATATCAGCTGGTAATTCTGGGGTCAGTAAACAGGAAATATCCCAGAATCCAGCCTGATATTCCGCCAGTGCATGACTTAAGCATTACGAATCGAGAGGAACACACATGGACCGATTTATCCGGACATCAATTTTGTCATAAATTTGTTTCGTTGTAATATTACATTAACATTATGATCGGTGATGTTTCTAAAATTTAACCAGTTTCTAACTTCTAATGACAACTTAAATCCTATTTTTCTCTGGGTTCATTTTATGTTTCATCTCGCTTCTACTAGCTAACGGCTGCATGCAAACAAATTAAAATGTTCTCATTTTGCACTATATCCATTCTCATTGTATTATAGTAATACACTAGTAGGTTTACATGCACGAAAAAACATTTCACTAATTCTACTAATAAGAAACAGTGACTTCAAGTTGAACACTAGCAACGTGCCAGTCAACACTCACACAGAATGCATCAATCTAGTCTTTGTGCTGGGTAATCTGTGAAAACACAACACTGTGTAAAGTTTAATTCACTGTGCCGTGAAAATCCTGTTACTTGGACATCTGTTTCTTTGTGTAATCTCATTTGGTAAGTCTGAGTCTGAACGATAATGTCTCTCAGGATACCAAGTGAGGTTGGACGAAGGGCATGCAAAAGTCAACTAACACCTTCGTAATTCCTTCTGCATTATTTATCCCCATAACATGCTGGCTTTTGGAATGAATGAAACTTCTATCGCACTAATATGAATAATCTTTTTGACAAAAAAAGATAATGCATTGCATTCAAGATGGCTGGTTGTCTTTGCTGAAGAAACCATGTGATCCAATCTTTCCATCATCAATTTATGCACTTTAATACCATTAAGTCTATAGCCTGCACATAAGAACTCTTGCTAGTGGTATTATTTTTCTTCTTTCATCATTCATAGACTAATATGTGAGAACATTAACAATTTTCATTCTAGCACCTTGAGTTTAGGATATTAATTCATTTGTCTGGTACATGAATGGACATTTTCTTTTTTCAATAATAGAACTAATTTTTAAGTTTATAATATATTACATGTATTTAATTTTGATTGTACATATCGAAAAACTGGAGATACATTTTTTTCAGATTTCTGATGTAAACACATAGACAAGATAATAGTTTTCTGGAAACATTTGCTTCTTAAAAAAAAGTGAACAATTCATTCTTAATTTTGTAAGATGAGTCGACATTTTTGTATTCACGATATAACCTTTGAGGAATGCCTACAAGATACAAAATATCTTTTCACAACTTTCATGTATGATTCATTCATTATGAGCATAATCTTTTTTTTTCATTATTATTTATGAAGTGGCCTGCATATGTGTATGTTTACAAAGTGCAATGCATATGTGCTGCATGTTTGATAATGTTTTGGTTTTTTATACATGGTGGTTATATTAATATCGTAATATTATTTAATCCATATTTTAATTTAGGCATGTGACTTGTTTAACTAATGACAACCGTCACACCATTTTGAAATGGCCTATCGCAGTATGCTTCCTCCCCTAAACTTGTTCGAATTGCATGACGTTCTACGGCTGAGTATTACATCAGGTACTGGTGTTTTAAACAGTACCAGTACCTCTGTGATATTCTTCCATAGGTCGTACCTTATCGACTGGGAATGCGAGAATGATTGGTGTACTCCATTTACAAATAATGCATTTTATTGGCAGAACAAAAAACGCATTGTGGTGCCTGGTTTCTTTTTATTAACTATTGTTTTTATTTTAAAGTGTAATACTTAACATACTAGTAACATTAATGTACTTAAGCATGTTGTTCAATACACATTTTAATCTCGAAGGATTCCAATTTCACATATTGATCATTTTGTTTTGTGGAATTTCCTACAGTGGAATTTAAAGAAATGTCACTTCAAAAAGCGAAACATGAAATTGAGCGTTTCACAAATAACACCGAAGTATCTGTAGACAGGCAAGTTTTCTCTGAAATGTTATTGACTGGCGGAAACCTACTTTTGTAACAACTTAAGTTTTAAATTACATAATTACAGGACAATCATTAAAAATTTAATGGTTGGATTCCTGACAGTGCCAAGTGGGCAACAAAAGGATGTGTTACGAGTAATTGCTACAATGCTGGATTTCAATAAGGAAGAGAGAGAAAAGGTGAATGATTGGATCAATTTCAAGCTAATAATTTAGGATACCTACTAAATGATCTGCTCCTGGAAGTGTCAACAAATTTTCTTTATATCGTTGTAGGCTGGTATTGATGAAAGTAGGGTTGGCTGGATTTCCAGTTGGCTGGTAAGAAAATCTCCGCCATTATCTCCAATGTACAAGCCAATGTCAACACAGCCGACACACCAAGTAAGTAGTTTATTTATAAACACTTTCTACTTCCCAATCACCGTAGTATGCATCTTTGTTTGATTTATTTTCGTGCCAATTTCAGTCATTATCACAAGCTTTCGTACGATTTCTGGAAAACGAGTCGCAACCCAGGCCTCAAGTGAAATTTCCTGCCGAATCTTTAGTCTCGCAGAGGGATTCTTCCCACAAAAAAGTCCACACACAACAGCAGAGTACCGCCAGTGGATTTATGACTCATTCACCGAATCCTTTTACATTTACATTAATTCCTCAATCGGAGCCTTCCACATCTTCGAATTCACCTATGGGATCATCACATCTTTTGATGAAGCCAATGAGCACGGCTTTACCAACATTTACACCAACTCCAGTTTCGGGATGGTCAACTTCGACCAATAACGTGTTGAGAGACGTTCTTGAAAAAGAATGATTTACTTAACTTGTGGATAACTTCGCTGGCAGTAATTTAAATTGTGGAAACTGTTAATTTTGTATTGTATATTTATCTTTAAATGTAACGAAAGAGTTTTAGGTTGCAAGAAATAAAATGCTCTTTTTGTTACAGAACGTATTCTTTGTCATCATAAGCTGGGTCTACGCTTAAGCATTTTCGCCTGAATGAGCAGAGAATGCCGAACTCGCACAAACAAGCAAGAACGATCAACCTGAGCAAATGCTCAATGCATTCAAAATAACCGGCGGGAAATTTAATTTTAGTTTTGTCAGAAAGAATATAGATTTAATTTCACCGTTACTAAAGTAATAATTCAAAAACCGAAATGTAATACAAATTTTCTTACCGTAATGGGCAGCCAACGGCGCCAATCCTTTAATTAAAACAGTCTTCAAGGATATGCCACATACAGGTTGAAAAAGGGTAAGTGGGAGACAGGAAGATAGAACCAACAGAAGAGAATAATCCCGGCCATAGCCAATTTTTTGTGTTACCGCCCCAGTATTCGCCTGCAGGCAACCACCAAAAAATCGAGCCAAGACAACTGACCCCAGTTACAAAAACATCTCTCAAATGTGTGCTCTTACCCTTGCTCACAAAGCCAGCCCAAATGGTATTAAATAAATTATATAATTCAGTTCAATATACAGATTTCTGTTATAGAGTATCTAGAACTCGGGCAGTGCTGGTTAAAGGTCGAGCGGGGCCAACAGCACCTATATAATAACTGGGACTGGGAGCCCCTAACCAAAAATGAACGGAAAAATTCATAGAAGTTGATGCAAGTTTTTATATCTTTCCCAACAATGCTTTGCAGTGGCGTACCCATGACCTACTTTTTGGGATGGGGACACCGACTTCAAGTTTTTGATTTTTGATTGAGTTACAAACACGGGATTTTAGCTAATGCAAAAGATTTGTGAGAAATTTCCCGATTAAAAGGAATGCTGCAGGGCTAAAGTCTAGTTTACGTCATTTCGATAACTTGCGATCGGGGCGTTTGTGGGGTTTGTGTTTTGACATGGATGGAGAGGGCATAATACTTTTGCGCGGAAAAGAAACTGGAATGCCGTACGTGGC
>JAQIXS010005445.1:0-12602 GCA_034700785.1 Rossiulus vilnensis
TAGGTGTACTGGTTGTAGTGGTAGGTTTAGTCGTTGTGGTGATAGGTGTACTGGTTGTAGTGGTAGGTTTAGTCGTTGTGGTGATAGGTGTACTGGTTGTAGTGGTAGGTGTGGTCGTTGTAGTGGTAGGCATAGTCGTTGTAGTCGTAGGTGCAGTTGTTGTGATAACCGTAGATGAATCGTCGTCATTGACATTGGAAAAAAATACTCTTGTTATTTCTCTTTCATCTATAAGCAAAAGGAGGTTATTAGACACAAGACTTTGAATATGCTTAAATTATTATAGATAACTACAAATTTGTTCATCATCATTGCCATTGAAAATTTACCAAAACTTGTAAAAAATAATCAAAGTCGATCAAGGTGAAATTAAATAAATTGTATCTATCAGGTGAAAATCTGTTATAGATAATTTTCTGGGACTATACAACATATCATCGATTTGCCATGCCGTTCTTACAGAACATGTACAGCTGTATACGGCAACAGTTGCATTATCTGTAACCCTTATAGGTAACACGGATTATCGAACTTTTACGATATCACGAACATCTCCGAATGACAAGATTAGGGATGATATCTAAAGCATTTTGACTTTTTAGTGACAAGATTTCGTGATCATACATGTATTTCAAGTATCTATGGTAATGTACTACATTTGCAATGTAGGTCTATTTACACCCCAGATTAAATAATGTTTTAGTCTTTCATAGCACCATCTGTTAATTGCTCTGTTGTCTTATGTTATATTTCAGGGCATCACTTATAATCAAAAATCACTATCACTAGCACGAGTAACATGGTGATTTTTTTTAAATACCGATTTTATAAATGAACCGATTAAGTTATTTGTGGTTAAGTTATAATTAGGCTTGAATTGTTTAAGGGGGAATTTTTGCAAAGATTTTTATCGGCTTTTATTGAGTTATTCTGTCCACAATGTGAAGGATTTTTAACTGCGGTTAGTGAATTAACTCTTGTCTCCAAAAAATTAAGTATTAACTTCACGCTTTCTGATTGATATAGAACACTCATGAATTAAAAACTGCGGTGAAGCTATACAGTAATCTGTAACTCTAAAATGTTGCAGCTGTAATGATTTTGCGCTTAAAAGATAAAAATGCACGTCATAAGGTCATTCCTAAAATATCAACGCTGACATTTGTTTAGTTGTGATTCGTTACAAAAGAAAAAATGAAATGATTATCTAACTACTCCTAATAAGACTCAGTAGCAACAGTAATATTACAAGATATGACTTACCATTTGACTGCCCGTGATTTGAGGCAAAACTACTTGATAGAATACTAAATACGGCACAAATTATCCATACATAATTCACCTTCGGCCTTTTTCTATGGCCAATAAGTTTAAAATGTTCCATTTTCCGTACTTCCTAATTGACCAAGCTGCAAAAGTCTTCGGGAATATTATATCCTCCTGGTTCAATTCAGACTGAAGAATACTACAAATTGTCCAATAATGCACTGAAGATAGTATTTTCTATTTGGAGATAATAGACATCACCAATATATTAGCTAGCCTTACATGCACACAGTCTGAGCATGTAATAAAACTAAATGCAATGATTCAGTTGACTCGCCATGCATCATACACACTATGGCGATAATCTTGATAGTAAAACTGATATCAATTTCCCGCAAATCACAGTTGAGCTCTTAATCCCATTGCAATACAATCGACTCTGATTTTATCTAGTTAATTCCGAAAATAATATTGTGATGATTGAACATTGCCTGGAATTGTAATGACAACCGATACAAATGTGAGGTGTGTTAGGTGGGCATGTGCTCGATTTTCACTAGTTTCAGAGAATATGCAACGATCGTAGATTCTCTTTTGCTACAAAAATATTTATTTTACTTATGGTTTAGCTACGTCTATACATTACAACTGGTGTTGAGATGCCGACATTTTTCGAAATATTTAGCCTTTCAATATAATTATTTGTGTTATGATCTTACTCCCCTTATCTTGTCCAAACAGCAAGAAAATTTATAAATACTGATTAATAATTCCATTTTTAGGGAAAAAAGGGCCTAACATCGTAGTTTGTCATATCAGGTATTGGTTATGGAACCATGTTAAAATCCAAAGATCCAAATTAATTGATTATATGTTGATTACGCTATCATCATATTTGTTACTACAATAAGAAATATTCAGCATAATTATTTGATAGTTGTAATTTGGGCAATTTCTAGCTGCCAATAAAATAGTGCAACGTTACAATTTTCAAAAAGCTAATTACCTATAAAGTTTTAAAATCATAGTTTCGCAAAAAATGAATAAATCAGATAAACAAATAAAGAAAAAGTGCGTAATTTCATGTTAGACAGTAATAGAATATTTCAGAAATAAAACAAAAACGAAAAAAGGTAGTTTCGTTATCAAGCAACAAACGCACCGGCTTTTAATAGATATGCGTTCGATTTTAGAAATGATTACGGATAGTAAATGTCACAACTGAATTTACGATATTTGCCAATATGAGTAAGACTTGAACCCTGGTCTATACTTCTGGTAAGGCATAATATGTAATACGTTTATTAAACAATCACCCAACCCATACGCTATTTCTTTCGCAATTACTACACACAATGAAAATTGAAGAAGCATCGATGAGATTTTCACCTGATAAGGACAGTTTTTTTAATCTCAATTAACCTCAATTGCTCAATGCATTCTTCATATGGAAAGAAAATTATCGCTTGAATAGGAAGATATACTTCTTATCTGGGCTGAAACGTACTTCTTTATAAAGCAGAGAAGGATGGACAGTCTTCTTTCAATAATCAAAGCAATCATTACTACTCGTTAATATGCAATTTCTAGGTCTTCCAACATGCAAGTCACAATGAAAAATAATCTGGTCATCTACAACGCCGTCATTACCATAGACATATTCATGCTCGTATATAGTATTTTGAGAGCTGAAAAAGGAATGTTTACTCTAAAAAATGTAGACATCTGCCGCATACTTTCGTTATATTTGCTATACAATACACTGTACTTAATAAATAGCAATAACATACCTGCATATACGAAAAAAACGTCTATTAAATAAAAATGTGACTATCAACTTTTAGATCGAGCATAATTTTAATTAAAATATATTGTGATAATGCTTATACATATTGGGAAGTACGAGAGTTATTTGAAAAGTCGTAATAATGTTAGGATTCCTAACTTTCAACATTAAATCTGTTGTTCCCAATCTAACGGAAGCAAGTCTTTCAAAATTATTTGTATAAAAAACTGGCCTGATTCATTGTCAAGTTCATTTTGTACTTGACAATTATTTGTTGATTATAAAAACTGGTACCGATGTATCAATAAATTGAATATAAGCTTCCTCAATTATTTTGTATATTGAACCCAATACACTTCGCAAATTATTTTTTCCTTGACAACATAGTCTGGGATTGCTGTTAAAATTTGGCACAACATAAATGTGTCGATGAGGCGGTTTTTCTCATTTGTAACTGTCTCGCGACGAATTTGTTAAGCATTAAGGGTGTGTCACGATATTATACATTATTGGTGTGATGTTATTATATGTATTTCACAAAAATGTATTTTGCATTGTTTCTAGAAGTCAACAGTTAACGAGAACTGGCTAAACGTTAGATAGGCTTACCTATTTAGATTAAATAACACAAATATTTTGTTTCATTGAAAATCTGTCAAAATCAATGAGGGTAACATTCATAAGATAAGCCAGGTATATTGACAACATTGTTATAAAGTCAGAAAAATACATATGAACGTCAAATGTCAACGGACAAGGCATCGTTGTTGAAGCCGCAACTTCGAAAACTGCAGTTGAGCAGTTTTGGAAAGTTTGCGTTTCTAAATGACTACTCTTTTTAAGTATGTATTGTATTGGTAACTAGCTTGAACTATTGAGAGGAATTACTTCGCAATAACTAATATTTTCTAAAAAGATTGTTTTCAGAAATTTGATCTACTCATAACAAGCGTTGAATAGGCAATAACTTGGCGTGGATTTTAAACTTTTATGTTCAATAGATTACAGAAGTTATTAAATTAATATTTTAAATATTGAAAATTTATGTAAACATAAATAATAGATCTTCCTTGTTTAACTTTTATTATGAAATTGTGAACTTTGAGAAAGTTACAGGCATTTTAAATAGGTAATTTTGTGTTACTATGATCAATAATATAAATAACGTTGCAGATGAATTCCCCATTGGCGGATGCATTAAAACATTACATGAGAGATGGAATGAGTGTAGCCATAAGCATGTAAGTGAGGAAGTTACCATAATGGAAATAATTAAACTTCTGCCTTACAAAAGTTTTTACATTTTTTTAAAGTTAAATAGATTATTTTAGATCAATATTATTGAAACATGCAACTAAAGATTAATCATGAAAAAAGCTACGCTCTTGCCTACAATTTGGATTTTAAAAGATGTTTATCACTAATCAGTTGTATATTTATTCATCAAACTTGGCTAAGAATAGTTTCAAAATGACTTCAATTAGTTCAATTATGGAATTCTCGGAGATTTGTATTTGTTTTTATAAGTATCCACACTTTTCTAATAAATGACATTGAACTAACTTTGAAAAACAGAGAGGAATGCACAAAGTCGAATTGACAGTCTCGCTGATAATGTTATGGAGGTTCGCTTATGACCGAAAAAAATTGACACGACCTATTTCTAAGCTCAAGGATAATCAATTGTGTTAACCAAACACAGAGATAATCCAAAAACTTTTCGGTTAATTTTTGTTTATCATAGAATATTTGCGATGAAAAATTATTTTCCTCACTGCATATTTGATTGAATATATGTTAATAATGCAAATACAAACCTTGCATGTTAAACAGACGACCTACTGACTGCTATCATAACGAATTAAGTACTCAGGAAACAACAGGAAACAACGTTTCCTGTTGTTAACCTATCTTATGCTACAGATTTGTTGTGTTGTTTGTGTTGTTAACCTATCTTATGCTACAGATTTTACATAGAAATCAATTCGTGCATCGACCAGAGGTTTTGGAACGTTGACAAGCATGAAGCTGGTTGCTTGAAGAAATACTAAATTGGATTCATTTAAATCTCCAGAATTTATTTGTATTGCCTGTTAAATGTTGTTAATCTATGAGTGAAAACCATAACGACACCTCGGCATCTATTTAACATTAGCATGTGCAATCGCATATGCATTTACAGTGGACCCTGTCAAATTGACCACCTTGCTATATAAATTACCTGATCATATTGACCGATTTTTAAGGTCACTGGAAAAAAGGCTAGCCTATACTACTAATGTTAATTTTTTAATATTTTGACCACCTGACTATATTGACCGATTTTGTTCGGTCCATTGGGTGGTCAATATATCCAGGTTTCACTGTGTATATGTATTTGTCTGCAAAGTATTGCGAATTGCCCTTACAGGTGTACATAAATACATGTATTAAGTTAAATTAATCCCTTGCACCGAATATGCGTTTATGTGCTATTCTAAGGCCAGTTGTTTACTTTTACAACACACCGACTGATGAAATAATATATACGTACTAAAAAATAAGTTTCAATTGCTTTTCTCGCCAAATAACTACCTGTGCTAGCATGAACGGAATTTGTTTTGTTAAATTAGATGCTCAAATCATGTATCATGCTTACAATAAACAAATAATAAAAACGATTAAATAAAGTTAAATAAAAAATAACATACTAACCAGATATATTTCTAACTAAGCTACATAAATCTCGCTGGACAATGTCGATACATTAAAACTATTTTTCATATTGTTTTGTTTGAGCTTGCCTATAAAAAATTAGTTGCTTATTCTAAACTATCAAATTGATGGTTTTGATTTTACTTCAGTGAATACGACGCCTCGAATGATAATTATTACAATAATAATTTGCTAACGGTTTAACAGCGCAAAATCAGGGCTAAGGTCGACAAAAGAATTAATTCTGGAGGCAGTTTATATAGTAATCATAAGATAAAGGAAATTGTTTATCACATTGAATTCTTTTAACAAGCTTGCATTATCCTTATTTTATATAGCTATCGTCACCCTTTCATATTTAAGCCACAATAAACAGGATAAAAATAATTCCAAAAGGGTGTTTGGTGAAACTTTAGTTATGACTACTGTCATAAAGATTCGCATGTCCCAGTTTCCTTTATTGCTCAGCATTTAGTGCTGCTTAACAGTAATTTTCTTTCAACGACTTTCAGCAATACAAGTAGTTGCAACAGCGAGTGTTTTATTTTAGTATATGTGGCGTTTCAGAATATCGCAAATGCCTTTTTGTGAAAAATACTTCCATAATATATAAATCGAACTGATGTGTAAACAATTGAGCACTAGGGCTTGACAAAGACGGAATTAACCAACTCATTTCCATAGCAACCCTACAGGAACTGTAATATCACCAAACAGGCTTTCAATTTATACGTAATCATAAAATTTTTGATAACAAGTAAATAATAAAAAAACTATTTCAATTGTTATGAATGTGTAACGAATACATACATACAGGTTTTTCAAGAACGACAGAGTTTGATATTTTGAGCTTGTGTATTTAAAACAATAAAGGATATAAATAACATAAAGAAAGGCTTAAATCCATTTATTGCATCATCCAGGCATGAATTAATTTAATTTTTAAGGAATTTCTGGCTTTCCTTTGGCAAAGGAATTATAAATTAAATTAATTCATGCCTGGATGATGCAATAAATGGAAGTACTATCCATTATGTTTTGACGTAAAGATAGCATGGATTTGGCCATTTTTGATCCCGTTTAACCCCTACGTATATTAAATTACACGACAAAGCAATTCCCTAAATCCAAAAACCTCCAACATACATGTAGACGTGTGTTAAATCTCTCCCGCTATAATGAATGGATCTATTTACTGACCATCTTCGTTATTTAGTCGTCGAAATTATAAGAACAAATGCAATTGTTGGAATGACACCCTCGTTAACTTAATTAGTCTGGCAAATAAATACTGTGATACATGCTGTAATTATGACAATATTATTGAAATTGAAGACTTATACATTAGACGCGTTCATCATTTCTATGATTACAAATTATTAAAAATAACTTGGACCCTAACGTTATGCATTAGTGCTCATCATTAGAATGGGTAACTCATGCATGCACATATAAGTCAAATTTGGAATTTTTGTTTAAGGCCAACTCAAAAAGATGCCCAGCAAGCAAAAAGTTACATTTTTGCTTAAAATACATGTACTTATCAGAGTACTAAATTTATTTATTCACGCGAAGAACTGGTTGTATGAAATAATTTCAAAATGTCCCATTTATTTATAAAAAAAATTAAATAAACTTGAAAAACCCATTAAGGAGCCGCCGCGCCGATGGCTATCTTTGGAGATTCTGTAAAACGGTTCATATGAACATATGAGTTCTAGTCAATTTCAATTTTTTTAATTAACAAGACAAAATCAAACTAATAAAAATAACTCGGACCATTGCAGACAACCAATTTTGCAAGAGGAAAGAGCAATTACCGTATTTGCTTGCGCATAAGGCGCATTTTTCACCCACAGTTTTAAAATCTGAAAATGGGGTGTAGCTCTTACGCGCACGTTTCAAAACTGTCACTACATGGTATCGTTTTCAGTTTATCCCAAAAGTAAGCAGAAAAGGACTTCACCAGTTAGCTTTAAATGGTTTTGCATGCAATTTTGATATGCTTCAATAAAACAAATTGACTCTCAATAATAAACTAGGAAAAAAGGTAATTTTATAATTTTACAAATTAGTGTTTCTTAAAACTAGGGCCCAATTTCGAGATACGGCTTATACGTGCACACAGCTTATATGCGAGCAAATACGGTAGCAATTATAATTATTTGAAGCAAAAAAGTACGAATTTCTTTTTGCATAATAAGCATCCTTTTGTTTCGTGTTTAAAGTCTGGTTAAAATAATTTAACGTAGGTTTAAACTTTAATGGGAAACTAGAAAGATCTTGCTACCAAAAACATTGAATTTATCAATACATACTGCATACGAATATATATGTATGTTGAGAAGAATGTGATTAAATACCACGTGCATTCGAAATCTTTGGCATGTTTGCGAATTTGATTTTCGTAAATTCTGATCATATTCCACAGCTTTTGATTCAGAAACTAAATGGAACAGAGTAGATGTAATAGTGTCCTTTAACATTAGCTACACTTAATCCACTTCAAGGTTAAATCACCGAGCGCTTGTAGCGAAATGTCCACACCTTCCAGTTCAAATTTGGTGTTGTGAAGGAGTTCTCGGAATAAACATGGCCAAAATCCATTAAGCAGCCTCGGAAAACGAGGTTTTCCCCATTACTGAAACCTCCGAATACATTGTTCATACTTAATCCATCTGAAGGTTAAATCTCCGAACGCTTCCTGCAGTTAATTCCTGCGCGGAGCCGTTATAAAATTCACTGATGCTATCAAATGATATCTTCCTACGCCAGTGAAAGCTGGATGAAATTCAGCAAGAAAAGAAAAATGCATGCAATTAGCAATTTTGCAAATGATGTATTTTAAAGAAATCTTCCAGAAAAGGTTTTGTCAAAAATATTATGTTTACACCATGAATTAGTACGACTCCTTCCATTCATTAGAAGGCAAGATCTGAAGCAAGGAGCTTCGCTGTGTAATTTATCTAAAATAGACGTGCGCTAATTTAAGGCTGAGCAAAAAGGCTGAAAGTGATAGACGGAAATGCCCACCATGATATATGCTTATTCGCACATTTATGCTTTAATTAGGTCTAATTTTCTCCACACGTGCAATTGATAGTCCATTATCTTCCATCGAATTTCTTGTCATTTCAAAATGTCTCGTTTATTTATAAGTAAATAAACAAGGACAAATTCCCTTATACAACTTTCGAAAACGGGGAGTTCTATTATTGAAACTTTTAAAAACGTGGTTTTCCTATCATCTAAATCTCATAAAGTTGAAGAAGATGTGCATTGGAGGCTGCTTAAAGGATTTTATCCACATTAAATGAGTTTTAAAATAAAATAAAATTGATGGAAGATAGTGGACGGAAAAAATAAGTCGATGGCCTTCTGGCAATTTCACGTAGGCCTATCATCGTTATGAAACAAAATTGAGTTTTATAACTTTCTATAAAGGGGTCATAGTGGTAGTCATGTGACTGCTTTCGAAATCCCGTATCATCATAAAAAATGTTTTAGAATGTGACCACCACCCATCATAATTGTCAGTATTCGGGCACAGTTTAATTTTTCGAAAAGTATTTAAGTGTCCAAGTGTTAACTGCATTCGAAATAGCAAACATGAAATGCAAGACATGCAAGCACGTGCTGGAAATGCACGCCATGATTAAACCCAAATTATTACGGCATGCCATTTACAAGATTGTCAAATCAATGGTAGCAGGTATCGACATCTGCGACATGAATTCAAAACGGCCTCAAAAATAATACTTGCTAGCCTATGTTTTATTCCGTTGGAGAAACGAATCAGCAGGTGAGTGCTGTAGCAAATAAAGAGATAAACGTACCTAGATTTCTTCAGAGCAATAAACCACACAACCGCAGCTGCTATGAGGAACGCGCCTCCAATAACGCACCCGACAATAACACCTTAAAAACAATTCATTGCAAACGTAATGCACTTACAGATACAAACAGTATCGCAATATTCGTAATAATAATAAAATCCTCACCAGTGTAATCGACGCTCACGGGTCTGAAATTAAAGGAAAAATTATCATGTTTACATTGCAAAAAACTGATAAGGTTTTCACACAAATAAACCTGTCACGATCACATGTTCTGAGCTTACCTGCATTTTGTGACCATGGTATTAGTTGCGTCGAAACTACAGCTGTCATCCGGGCAAGGTGGATCACAAACTATAAAAGAATGGATTAAACCAACCTCAATCAGGTTTAAGATTTGTACGTAGTTTTAAGATTATCAGAATGCTTACCGCCGCAAACTGTGCTGGTACCGACTGAGCCAACAGCAGTGCCAGGATTACATATACAAACAGCATCTTGGCCATTTTGATTAGTGCATTTGGAGTTCGGAGAACAAGAACTATTTGCCTCGTCGAAATCTGAGCAGGTCTCGACCGCTAAATAAATCAGATATTAACTGATCAGGATGAATTCTTTTTGTAAGATGAAAACATTAAACTACAGTTTTGACTTATGCATACTCGCATGGATTCCTGCATTTTCTATTAGCATTTGACAGTGCAATTGGATTTTTCTATGGTAAACAATGCGCGTCGATCATAATACCCAAAATAAAAATAATTACACAAAATTTTCCTACCAAAAACTTATTGCAACTGTTTTTTTTTCTTCTTAAAATTTTGTGTCCACTAAGGTCTCAGTTATTTTTTAGAATTTAAAAATGCCCCGTTAATTTCTAAAAAAAAATGTTAATGAGATGGAAAACTCGTTTTCGGAGGTCGCACGATGGTTCTTTTTTTTATAAAAACGAGATATTTTTATATTATAAACAATTCTACACTAAAAAAAAAAAATTAGAAATTTGAATAAATGATGCAAAACTAATGTTTGTGTAATGTGTAATATATATATAAGATTTAATTATTTGTGAATACAATTTGCAACGCAGTATAAGAATTTATAACAATTTAAAAAAAGCTTTCTGTAGAGGTGTAAATCCGCTTACATATAACACACTCTTAGGACTCAATCAGTTGTTAATACTGAACATTTTCTGTTAGTAACGATAGTGACGATTCTTGAAACAGGATTAGAATATGATATCCCGTACATGTATAAAGTGCTTAAAAAGCAAATTTATCAGACTTGATATTCGTAATCTCCGTTTGTGATATCGATGCGCAAAATGAGAAAGTTTGCACGATTATATGAAATTTTGACAAAACAAATGGGTGAACGTGTTTTCATTATATAACATGCATGTAATTTGAGTATACATGTGCTGTATGCCATTGTGTTTAATAGTTTCATAAGTCAAAAGTAAAAAAGCAGATCAACGAGCTTAAGTCGCTGCTTACCCTTATCGACATGTGCGCTTCCAGGCATGACAGGAAAATCACCAATAAATCGTGTCGAACGATTTAATGCATCTTCAATTTCCCGAGCAATTTCATTTGTTTTGCTACAATCCGCATCCATCTTTACGTTTCCAGAAACCGTCGCATTATCTTCCTCTGGAGTGCAGATTACATTTGATGAACCCTCAATGTAACACTCTTGTACATCAACGCTCATATTTTTAATATTATCGACAATCTGTCAAACAAATATAGCTGTGGGTGTAATAATTATTAAAACAAAATTGTAGACTAATTTTCAAAAATTACTTTCTTAAAATGTTCAAATATACAGCAATTATCGATACCTAAACAACTATTAGTGAATGTTATCATGAGTGTTCGTGAAACCATGTACTACTTACATAGTTGTCGAAATCTTCAGTGTGAATTGTATCGCTACATGTCAAGTCAGCTTGAAGTTTCCTCACAAATATAGAACGTGTAGTTTTATTCAAGCTAATCACAACAGAAACCGCGATCAGATTGTAATCTGGTATAATAAAATAATAAAAATGTTTATTACTTTGGGTTCGGCCATTAGAAAGAAAGCAGGCATCTTCTGTGATTTCATGACATTCGATGTTGTAACATTTCTTTTGCACTATTTAAGCTAATTATTCCTGCATTTACACAATGTTTGTAGTCAAAAAATCAAGAATATAATATAATCTAATAGTCAAAAACTAGATTTCAATATAAGTGCATTATTGTTGAAATAATATACCAGAAATAAACTAGAATTCACTGACCTGTACATACACCGTCTTTACTTGCATATCCAGCTGAACAGACGCATACACCATCAAGTGAACAGGTTTCGTGATTTTCAAAACTACAATTAACACTTAAGCCAAAGTTATTAATTGAACACCCTTTGTTAGTAGTGCTTGTTATAGTAGGGTTGATAGCTGTGATTGTGGTGCCTGAGGTAGCTGTCGTTGTGGAGTAGGTGGTTTCTGCTGAAGTGGTTGATACACTGGCCCCTGTTTCTGTTGTGTTCA
Organism: Rossiulus vilnensis; assembly: GCA_034700785.1. Lineage (NCBI taxonomy): Eukaryota > Metazoa > Arthropoda > Diplopoda > Julida > Julidae > Rossiulus > Rossiulus vilnensis. The sequence continues at coordinate 12,125 of JAQIXS010005445.1, forward strand.
TAATGACAGTAATTCTTGCTATTGTAGTGTCAACAGTTTCCACGGTCGCTGAATCTGGAGTAATTGTTGTGTTCGCATATGGTGTAATTGATGTAGCAGTATTCCCTGTCGTTGATGAATCCGTGTTTGCTGTTGTGGTGTCAGAATTTCTTAAAGAAGTCGAATCTGCAGTGAAATATGCTGTGAAATCCGTGTACGCTGCCATTGTTGTTTTAGTATTTTCTGTTACAGTCCAATCCATAGTGAAAGATATTGTAGTGTCCGTGTTTGATGTCAATGTTGTGTCAGTATTATCTGTTACAGTCGAATCCATAGTGGAAGATGCTGTGGTGTCCGTGTTTGATGTCAATGTTGTGTCAGTATTATCTGTTACAGTCGAATCCATAGTGGAAGATGCTGTGGTGTCCGTGTTTGATGTCAATGTTGTGTCAGTATTATCTGTTACAGTCGAATCCATAGTGGAAGATGCTGTGGTGTC
>JAQIXS010005446.1:0-12601 GCA_034700785.1 Rossiulus vilnensis
AAACCAAGTCGACCCATCTTAAGTGACAGTAGAGAGGAATGGGAGGTAACTTCGGATAAGTCAAATATTTTTGGGGGTCCCCTGGGACTTTTGAGTTATCGAGGTTCGACTGTAGCTCATTTTCCAATTTAAAGCACTTCTGTAGGAGAATAGCCCGAAAACGCTATGCCATAAATTCAACCAATAATGCGAAAAAGTATCGTACTTCAAAGAAATTTTGCAAAACTTCATCTTGACTCTTTAATCTCAGAACATCGTATTCCCTGCAGAAACGCTTTTAAAGTGACAGGGGTAATGGTATGCAGATGTCTCAAAAAATGCAAATGTGTACTGTTGCTTTAAGGCTTTTCTCTTGAGAAAAATATGAGGAATTTGAGCCGAGTCTGGCGCATGTTTGGGTTAATTATTTACAAAACCAACTATTCTGATTTTAAATTGAACATCTACTTGTTGAACAAAATAAATTTTTAATTCCTTTAAGTGGGCTAGTATATTTGATGTCAAGGGTATTTACTGGTCGTGTTTGAGATACATTTTAATGTACATCATTCTGTCCTAGAATGTGATATCTTTCATGACGTTTTTATCTGAATTCAATGACCAATGTTAAAACACTTAACACTAAGCAATTTCTCAGTCATTCTAAACTTTTATATCGATGCAAATGAAAGCAGAAGCATCGATATTCTCAGCATTTCCGACATTTTTAAGCATTTACTGTCTGCATTAAATGGAATGGGACAACACTATCGAAAATTATTTCAAATCAAAAGAAAAAGATAGACACGCCTTTCTTGGATTCCCAAAAATGTCCAATGATTCAACCACAGTTAGAAAAAATAAATTATACGAATGATGGCTTTTCAAGGAGCGCAATAACTTAAGAGGCAAATTGGGTGGATTTAAGATTTAAAAACTGGAATTTCAGAGAAGTAAAAACAGCAATTGCCTGCACATTTGCGAAAATACACAGAGAAAAATGTTTGAATTAATTTCATCAAATACAATAATACATGTAAGTAGTTGTATTAATGCCCAAATGTAATTTTGGGATACGCCTAAAATCGCATGAAATTCTCTAGCGTGTCCCGCTTAATGCACTAAAATTTCTGGTCATTACAGAAGACCACACGGACACTGTCAGGGGTCAAGCATCTCCATCTGGCCGTGTTAATAAGTGCTGAAACCGACCAAGTCCTCCGCCCTAGTTTAAGTGGTCGTAGATATTGCCAGGAATTTTGACAACACACATGGGTGTCTGAGGCCTTAATTCGGTGGAACAATGCGCGACACCCGCATGGGGCCACCAGTAATTAATATTTATGCACGCATCAACGAAATGGTCACCATCAGAAGGGTAATGAGCTTTTTTTCTGCTGCTTTTTCATCGTTACCCCCAGAACGGTGAAAACGCATTGGTGCTAGGAAACCATTTGGGGATCCTGTTAACACCTCCAATATTTTCCTGAAAATGCATTATCAGGTGAACGCGCATTTAACAAAGTGCCTTTTATCGTACACTGGTCCAATTAAACAAAGCATACTTTATCCATTAGATTAATTGAATTAAATACGTTGCACCATCGCTGATGTGTGTACAGCGGTTGAGGACAGTCACTTTTTTAGCTTCATAACTTGCTGCATTAACCAACCCAATTGGTACCAGAAGGGTTAAAAAATTAACTAAGCAAGTGGCAGATGACACTCATTCACTGATGGACACCTCACAAAGCAAAAGATGAACCTGGCAGGCTATTCACCTTTCCTGTTTTGATGTTACAGGTCAGCCTTCACACTTCCAAAAATGTACAAAAGCTTACATTCTACAAAACTTACAGACAATTGTAAATTCATGTTAGGGGCTTTCTTTCTAATTCTGGTGTATCAAATAAATTAAACTTAAATACAGTTCATTTTGAAATGTTGAAAGTATCCTTGTTTTTTGTTATATTAGTGAATACCGTGATAACATGTAGGTTTCATTATGTGGGTCTAGCTAGGTGAATGTAAGAACCAACACAGGATTTTGCAAGAAGCCACAAATTCCAGAACTCCACATAACCAGCAAAAGTCGAGCCTACATGTACGTTGAGGCAGTAGGCACTTATCACTATCCTAAATGTAAATCCCATTATATTACTTCCACGAAACCACCTGCTCGGAAATTTTGCGCTATAACGGAAGAAGAATAAAAACTTGAATAGAACGTATTTTTTACAGACTCGTAACAATACGTTTTACGCAGAATATAGCAGGAGAAAATTGTCTTCTGGAAATTCTATCATAAATTTGGGAGGGAAAAAAACATAGCAATTGAACAAAATGCACTGCAGTGCGTTGTTTCAATGCAATCACAATGAAATAAGCGAAAGTAAGCAAAATGGCCTTTTAATGTTAAATACGCATATTTTACACGAAAAATAATATACAAATAGGCCTAAATCAAAACTAACATCTAATTAGATGTACATCAGTGTTCCAATAAATTGCTATACTATTCAGGGATTTTAGGACTGCAAGCAGACGATAACATCATAGATCTATTTAAATGGAAATTATGTCCATCCCACCTTTATTTGAAAGGAAGATCATCCCCAACTTAAAAATTTACCGTTAATTTTTTATCATAACAGGTGGATGACCATCCTTCAGTATTCTTTAAAAAAACTGTTCACTCAAGGTGACGTAAAAATGTGCATTTAGGTACAACTACGTGGATACCTAAATGCATCTGCAATAAATAAACGAATGTTGGTTTCATTAAGCCAATATTCAGATACGTTGCAGATACGCAATGCAGATATGCAGATACGTTGAAACAGCCTACAAAGAATATATCTTGCAAAAAATAATTAAACAGTCCGTTATAAATTCTAATGAAATGATGAAATGAGGTCTGTAGTGTTAAGCATGCGAACGTGGCAATGTCCAGACACTGGAAGCCTATAGCCTCCGCCCTTGATTGATGAAGTTTGGCCAAATATGAAATTGTATTCTGGCATGCAATGGTCATCTGGGCAGTGGATCTGGAAAGCCTCGTTCGGTCTGCATAATCCAAGCCGGCCAAAGACGGACGTGATCAAAACGCTGTTTCTCAAATTGCTTTCTCCTCACTTTGGGACTCAGAAGATCAGTCATGATGTACAGTGATCATAAATCGCTTCCATTCCCTTCAAGTGCTAACGCGTGTTTCTTTTTTTATTCAGAGGATATTCAGTTCACTCGTCGATAATAAGCAACTGATGCTTGGTCGAATCAAATATTCATGGAGCATTACTGGAAAAAAAATGTTGGTCCGAGGGGGATTTCCCCAGCCATTCACCTTACTTGGTTCTTGTTTGGTTGCAGAAACGGGGAGAAATACCGTGTCATTTTCGAAGGATGTTTTTAGGCAAAATCTAAAAAACCTTAAACTTTAAATAGGCATATTATAGGGAATATTCGAAAGATTGCTTTTAGCTTAGTTTAGCTTTAATAAGGCTCATAATAACCCCGAAATATAGTATACTCTATGCAATTTGGACGAAATTTAAAATTAACCTGAACAGAAATATGTTCAGTGAAATATGCAGCTGCAGAAGGTTGTATGAGAAAAAATTCAATTAAGAAAAGACTCATGCTAGTGAAAAGTATGTATTGATCTAACAATTTATTTTGCACTCAGTATCTTTTCTAACAAACGAATTGCCATCAGTTCCTAATCACAGTTTTAATTTATTTTTCAAGTAAAAAAGTGAGTGTTTGGTAAAGTTTCATAAGATTCATAATCAAAAGAACCACTTCTCAGGCTAATAAAGGCTACTACATATTTAAAATGACCACATTCAGAAGACCAGCTCACGGGTCGATATTAATATCGCACTGTAGTAGGGCAAGTATATTTGTAAAACATCTTGATATAGGAATAGCTTCCTCGTCGACTTAATGGCAATGTTCATGGCAGATGGCAAAGTACAGTAGCAGAAAAACATTTTCGTGAAGCTACGTCTCACTAAGGGGAGCCCTGTGAAAAAGGTTCTCGACCTTGCAGAACAAATTTTGGTTGTTGTTTGGAGTAACGATCCCAGCATCGTGAATAGCCCCAGGATGGATAAAGCTTCCTGGCAAACAATGACTTCAGTACATTTTTTCTGACTTTTTTAAGGCCATTCCATTTGGGCAGCCAAACATGGCAGACTGGCGCACTGTATACAAAGGCCTCCGCAATACAATGGGTTGGAGGACATGGTTTGTTACTTTAGACGAAAAACCTAAAGTGCGACTCCATAAAGAGATGATTTTTTCGTGTATTGTTTAACAACACGATCGTGTTACCTTGCAGGGTTTTTTTTCGCAGAAATCACCGTTCCTAATTTGCGGGCTCAATTTCACTTTGCAAGTGTATCAAAACATTTGTAATTACCTTGCGTAATGTCATCTCCAGCACACGTTCTTATCCCTTGTTACTGGAGGCATTGAAACCATTTGCATAAGGAAGAGGAAACCAACAAAGGCATCGATGACAAAAAAATATTCAGATCTTTTTTAACCATTTTGTAAAGACGCCATTGCAACGCGACACTTATGTCGGGAACAGAAAGAACAACATATCCGTGGAGAATTTGGGTTTAATGTGGAATTCTAAGCTATTTTTTGATAGAGCTTGAACCCGGTATTTGGAGTGAATTTCTGATTGGTTAAGGCTCTGAATACTATTCTTTTAACAAGACTATAGTTGGATTACTATTAAAGGGTTAGACCCCCCACCCCCCGATGTAGGCGTTGGAAAACTTAACAAATATATCAGTTCCACTGCATCAACGCAGGTAGCTTGTTATATTTGCTCCTTAAAGAATATACGGTAGTTCGGCGAGAAAACAGTTAACCACTGCCTTTGTACTTTTCAATTCTGCAACAAACAGCTTCCTGTTAAGGTAACAATAGCTAACAATTGGAAGGAATGTCCTTAAGGAATTGGAACATCGTGCATGACAAAAGAAGTGCGTTAAATGTCAAGAGAGTTATGAAGACGAAGTTAATCAATGCTAGTCTGTTGATGATCACATTAATTGTAAGGCTGTTTTGATTAAAGAAAGAAAAGGCTTTGTTCCACTTTAGAGCGATTTTCCTTTACAGCAGAAGTCAGAAATCTAATCCGCATTATGATCGGAACACAGTAAATTCGGTTCGTTGCCTTATGTACAGAAAGCAACAAATCACACCAAATGTTACAAAAAAATAGCAGCAAACTTAGCAATGAATGTGCCAATCTGCTAAAAACTATCAAACTGGCGCTTATCCTTCAGTTGAAATGAGTCACCGTGGTCGAGTGGTCAACCACGAAGAACAGTTGGGTGAAACTGCACACAAATTAGGCGAACAATTCTTGCAGATTTAGACAGGGTTTTCCATCAATGGCACTTGTCCAACATGGCGAATCCAAGATCCAAACAAGATTGCGGATATAGCGACAGAACATCTTGAAAATTTCACAGGCGATCGAACAAAATCGCCGCAACAATAAGACGTTTTAGTCAGCTCGTTTTTTATAGGCTCGCAAAAATAACCGGATTCATTGACGACAATCGCTGCGTTCGACAACGCACCGGAATTGCGTGACCAAGACGGACTTCCTCCCTTTTATTTCATCGCATCAACCAAGGGCGTGGATGGACAGGAGAGATGAGAAGGTCAAACAACAAGAATCACTAACTCACCAAATGCGAACCAAATAAAACTTCCAATAAGTGCAACTTGCATCCTTCCATGGTCACAAAATCAAGTCAAATTTGGGCTAAATTTGATTCAGTTAGACTCGAGAGCTCTACTGTTAGAAAAACTATGCAAGGTGGAAGTGGTTGACATCCGCATACGTTGTACCCAATTTGTTGGGCGATTACCACCCCATCCGGAATGGTCACCAGCACCAAGTTGAATTTATGAAAGTTTAGTGGTACCGTTTGAAAGTACATTCCAACGCCTAATGGCTTGCAAGAAAGTATGGATCTTGCCGAACAAACTAAAGGATTCCATAAGTGGAGTGAAATGACAAATTTACCAACTCAGTAGTTTCATTCAAAAGTCGACAGTAATGCAGTATCCATACGGTATCCATTGTTTCTCCTCCCATTAGTAACAGACTCCAGAGTTCGATTCATTATGCTCTATCTAATTAAGACGTTCCAATGTCTTCTCACATGGAAAAATATAAATAAGGGCCATATATGAACTGAACGTGCATGAAGTATTCCATATATGATAGGCCAGAAATTGACGAAAAACGCACCTGTATGGGCATTTACGTCCATGCACGTCAATGTATTGTTTATAAGATATATCAAAATAAAAAACAATGTACGCAGACGTCATTATTTTAAATTAAGTCTTAAAAAAATAAAATTGGAGATTTGAAAACCACGTTTGTATTTCACAATGCACCAAAACTGTTAAATTAAAGTGCAAAGGACATTCGTACAAAATCCCTTTTCACATCGACTTTATTTTATTACCTTAAATTTAAAAGTACAAGTTACGATGGCGCTGGCTAAAATTCATTTTAAATACATGTATGATACAGGAGAAGTAGTTTTTATCCTCGCAAACGGTTTTATTTTTGTCTTTCTCATTTTGCTGGTCAAGCGCAACTTATCTGAGCTTCCAAATGAACCAACTGATGAAATGGCAAGCGTTTAATGTCAATGTGCATGCCTCGTATCCGGTGCTTTTCTTTGCAGAAAAAAAATCCATAAAGCTGTACCTAAGAGTTGAGTGGCAATCTGCAAAACCCATTAAATGAGCACAAAAAAGCAGTTTGCCAAAAATGTTTCCTGGCTCGAATTATTGTACAGGGTGTTCAAGGCTTCTATTAAGCAGATGCTTTCTGTCATTTGCATCATACGCATTTTTGGGTCACCCTACATATAAAAAGCACCCTGCCTCTGTATAAAATAAAATGTAGATGTCATAAGACATTACTTTTTCTTCAAGAACGACCGTATTTTGAAAATTGCTGCTTTTTAGGAACTTGTTTTTAATGTATTCGTGGTGAAATTGTAAGAGTTAAAGATAATCTATTCGACGTCAATATGCTTTTTCCATTTTTGCTTTTTTTAGTTTTCAATTTAATTTTGTTCTTAGAAGATTTGCTTCTCCTCGGTAGATTTTATCGAATGATAAACATGCTAAGAATTAAAAAGAACTGAAATTAAAAGAAATTTATGGATGTCTCCATAAAACGTCTCAATCCTACCAAATTCTAACGGGATAAGATTGCTACATGCAAACACTGTTTTGCAAAGCAAATCGTTGTTTATCCGGAATGATTTATGCATTTCTCCTTTACGTTATTCCATCAAGCTGGCATATTTTTGCATATGATTGATTTTCATCTAACAAAACTACTTCAACCCGAATCTAAAATGAAACCATTCCCTGCAATTAAATTCTCTTTTGGTAAATATATGCAAAATGACAGTAGCTATTGAAATAACCTGATTTTTACACATGATTGTCTACAGTGGAAAACTAGTCAAGCACTGTCATTTAAATGACTAACGAAATTGTTGAAATTGTTATGAACACCATGACAGTAGATTCTAGTCATTTCTCTTTTCAAAATGAAAGGTTTTTAGTGCATTGTGATTGACTTTTGATAGGCGTCCTTTGTGAACTGCCCCTACAACAGCCACAAGATATTGAGGCGAGACGGTCACGGCTCTTGTGCACATCAAATTGAGTGAAGACTAACACCGTGAAGACGTGACAGATGATGAAATTGATTCAGGTTTCACATTTTTTGAATAAATTCGACAAAAGGGTGCTACAAAGGTTTCCACTGTCATCCAATTTCACGTCTTACGGCAGGCAGTATAGACGTATCCAGTGTCAATCTTCCACCAATAAGCATTAAAATAGGAGCTAGAAGGGAGAATAGGAAAAAAAACAATATATGATAGTCGATTACAGATAGTTTTCGATACCTAAAGGAAACCGAAGAATTATTAAATTTTACGGGATAAAAACGAGATAGATACAAGTTAAGAACAATAGTAGCAAGTTTAAATGTGCTAAACTTCTAATATCCATTCTTTTGATTAAAATGTACTGTACATCTACTATCACAATCATTAATGCTCGTCTGTACTGTTGCCAGAATACATTGGCAAGCTCCTGTTGGTATTGATTAAAATGTTCGCAATTAAATGTGGAATTTTACTACCTAGGTCTTAGGGTTACTGGCCACTCCATTCCAGATCGATTGGGATTTCAAAATAGGTGTTCCAAGACAAAAAATCTTCAGAAGATAATGCATGTTGTGTTCGGAGTATTAATTTTTTAATACATGTAGCTGTTTTCGAGATTTCATGTTAAGATGCATCTACTTTCCAGACGTATTCACGACAGTGTCAACAAGTGTTGCAAACAAATCGCCCAAATATTCTTTGGAAAACAAGGATGCATAACAGTTAAACACACGCTTGACCTGAAAAACATAACTGTTCGTTTTATGGGTTCCGCCAGCCGTCACAACTGTTGAAACTAAAGTCTTGGTCTACGGTTATCTCTGAGGGGGTTGTGGAACATGCAAGAAGAAGCTCAATAAAACGTCTATAAAAAAGTCATTACATTTGAGCAGGGGATTTCTCAAGTGTTCAAACGCATTAAGTCAGGATGCAGTTTTGAGATTTTTGGGTCGCGTGACTGCCATGGTTTGTTTATACGTTCGCCAGATCTCGAACCTTCTGGAGGGATAAATTCCGGGCCAATCTGATCGGGGGCCAGCGAACCCCCGAAAAATCACGCTTTCTATTTTAGGCGTGTGCAATTTCTGCGTATCCTCCGCAAGGTGGCCCTCCTATGGCCCACATAAAGGCCCAGTGAAGAGCCGGATCTGGAGCAGCGCTACCCCGCTAACTTTGCTTGTTGAAAGTTGAAGTGCTGAAGAAACAACAAAAGTTTACCGATTGCCCTTCAAGGCCGAAGCGCCATAGAAAAGGGGTAAGTGGGTAGGGGTGTGGCACCCCACCGAGTTGCAGTTATGCGGATTGGGTTAGAAAGCCACCAATAATTGGACCTTGAGTTTGCTATTAAAACTGAATCTGTGCTAATTTCAGCATCTGGTTATTTGTTCGTAAAGCTAATCAATTGCCATATTCATGTATACACTGTAGATAGAGTATTTTAAGTAAAGAAATTCCGTACAATTCATATAGTGTAGCACAACTTCATTTGAACAAAAAGCACGTCATTTTGATTAGATAATTGGATTGAAAATAGAAATCATAATGTCCCTAATATGTGCCATTCTATTTACATTAAAGTCAAATTCAATATTTACGTGTAATATAAATTCTTTTTGATGACGAAGCGGACGTTTTTGTTAAAATAAGTCTTTTTGTGGTGGCTTTTCTTACCAAGTCGTTAAGATGAAAATGAATGATGTAATGAAAACGTCCGTTCGCAAAAAGTAACCTCAAACCGCGATTTTCATTTATTTATAGCATTAGTGGTCATTATCGACAGATTTCGTAGTTAGTTTTTTTTTTATTTTTACAAATTCTTACCTGTATCTAATTGTATTTGCTTTGTGCTTTATACCGCACAAGGCTATTAAAATTTAACTGTCCGAAATTTCAGAACCCTAACCTCTTTGAACTCCTACTTCTTGGACTCCCAATCTAGGTCATGATTGTCCACTTTGTATGACTTCTCCCTTCCATCCAACCTCGGACATCCTTATGGATGGCCACTAAAACTGAAATTTAAACCGACCAATGAGGTTTCATTTGATCTTTCATTATGGGGGGGTAAATTACAGAAGAATCACCCTCGTTATCCTAGTGACTTACAAAGGTATCCCAAAACTTTTACAAGACAAATGGACCTATTTCTAGATCAGCCTAGCTTTTTGTAATTAACAGTAAGTATTAATCATCGAAGTTTACATTGCCGTTAATCCCGGTTACGAAATTCTAAAATCGCTCTTGAAATTCAGCGAATAAATTCCAATTTCCTTAACTTTTTATTGTTGAAAGTCCTAACGCTAACAAAATCGCACATAAGTCTCAAATATCAAAGATATCATCATACAGTGTAATTTTTTTACATAGAATATTTATTTTCTTAAAACGCAAGGTTAACTCGCTTAAGCGATAACCATCTGGAAACGAATGAAAGCATATGACGTCTTTGCAGTAACACTACACTTTAGTAGAGCAGTGATGTGATGCTCAAATTCCCTTTACAACTTTTGTTTGCCAATAAGAGAATTTCACTCTACAAAATGAAAGATTGGGTTAACAGACAGCAAGCAAGGTTTAGTATGTCAAAAAGAGGATTGCTGGAATAGCATTGGCTATTTGCAGTATTTCACAATGAAATACTATCCGAACAGCTTCTGCTTCTCGATCCCTAATTTCATTAAAGCAATACGGTTATTGCCTTTTTACACACTGAACCAGTTGTATTTCTGAAAACTACATGGTTACTAACGTACACACCACATGTTATATGATAACGACAAAATGTTAAGAAAATTACTTTATGGTGTATTTTTTTCAATTTTTTTAACATTTCGTATAAAGCAAAAAATTATAACCATTAGAGGAACATTTAAGACATTTTAGTTTTCCGAAATGCAACTGCTCGATTTGAAATTTGCACGAACACTGATGGATCGCATGCTTAGTGTTAATTAGTTTTTTACGTTTATATAACATTTTATTTATTCTGTTCCGATGAGAATTTTGTATGAAAATACACATTACTTTTTCGGTACCTTTTTATCTTCAAATTTGCTTAAATGAATTTTTATTATTGGGTTGTACTATTTTTTACAGTTTTATAACAAATTGAAATCAATCTAAACAACTAAGAAGTAGTGCAGGAGTACCTAAAATGAGTGAAATTATCAATGGCCATTTAGGTTCAAATCGTCATTAATTCAAATCACCAAATATCTCACCTTAATTTAAAGAATGAACATTAAGAAATATGATTTTTGATAAAACCCATTTAAGCCGCACATTCCGTGGAATCCAATATGCAATAATTTACCATCAATTGTGTAATCCCGAAAGTATCAAATCCCGTTGTGACCAGAAATAATTTAACGAACAACGCGCAACTGTTCTTGGAATACACTGTAACAGCACTAAAACTGTTTATTAGGTTTTAAAAAATAAAACTGACATCTATAAAATTGTTTGTGCTGGCAAAATGCCAACCTAAAAACCATCAATCAATTCACTTTAACATTTAAAAAATCTTATTGAACAATACCTAATATTTTAGCGTGTTGAAGTCTTAACTATTTTCTGAATAAATGTGTCGTATAAAACAGGACACGAGTCGCATGACAGCATTATGAGTTATAGTCTGTGCTACCACTTATCAAGCTTTCATCTACACTATATACATGTAATAAGACTATTAAGCACAGTCTATGCTCACTCAACATTTTAAGATTATAACACCACTTCTCGAATCGATGATTTTTGTCGATTAAATTAAAATTACTGATAATCTAAAGGATTAATCTGTTATAAACGATACGCCATTGGGGCAATTTAGCAATAGTAATCTTAGATATAAACGTCTGGAAACCAACAGCCCTTTTTTTAATAGGCCTACTGTAGAAATATCATTGCTCACGATAAAAAGGAATAAACAATAGGCTATATTCCAGAATTAATAAAACATAAATAATAACTATATGCTAGCGCAATAATACAAAATGAGGACATTGTTATTTCTGTAATAATAAGAGAAATGAGTTGTAGACGGGCAGAGCCTAGCGGGTTTCTTATGAATTTCTGACTCGTAAATCAAGTTTTGTTTATGGCACTTGTGCAATATCACAGCAACCACATAAAAATGCCTTTCGTTTACAGAAATCGCATTTATCAATAAATGCCAATATTATATATTTCCAGAGCATTCTTCTCTGAACAAATAACGGCCAATTACAACTAGCAACAGTTTTTCAAAGTCAAACTCAATGTGATTGAGTTATATGGAGTGACATGAGTTAGGGTATTGGGGCCATAAGGGAAATGTGACATTTGCATCAACAAAATGTATTAGCAGGACTAATCTGCATTCACAAGCATTCGACGTGCCTATTTAACAAGTACATGTGCAGTAAGTCATGCGCACGTTATGTAAATTAGGTGGGTATTTTGGTTAAATTTGCATGCTTGCATTTGAAGATCCTTCAATGTGTCATTCGATCAATTACCATCTATTGACTATTTTAACCTCTTCTGAATAAATCAAAACCACGTATTTTTCGAAGGCATAGGAATAGGGGTTTTTAAGAAGTTTACCGAAAATTCATTTCCCATAAAAATGGTGTTATTTTCAAAACATATTTTTGAAAAGAATCAAACAAACCAATGGCAGGAGTATCTGTAATGGTTATTTTTTTACATAAAAATCATATTGGAACAAGGACAAAAACTAAACTACAATCAACTCTCCGTAATTTGGAATTTTTGGGAGTAAATTCTGAAAAAAAATTCCACTTTACGAGTTACAGAGGGGTGGCTATTTCTACCTAAGTGAAAATGTTTAGGTTAAAATAGCTGTTTAAAATAGTCTTCAAATGCATTTATTTCAGACA
>JAQIXS010005447.1:0-12596 GCA_034700785.1 Rossiulus vilnensis
GCAAACATTTTTCTAAGAAATGGCTGAGCAATATCTAGTAATGCAACGCCTTAGGCACAAAACAATTTTTGCAATAAAAGTCTGTACAAATTTGGATACCATTTACTGTAGGGACGTCGTAGGTGAAAAATTTCGAAAAATTAAAATTGCAAATTATGGATTTTGCCATATAATTCGTTAAAGAAAAGTACTGAGGAATACCCAGGTTTTTTAAAACGGTGATTATCAATCCAATATTTCATATTACAAATATGAATTAAAGAAACGTAGACATGATACCTACAATTTGCCAAAATCTAAGAAAACGTAAATAATAGCTTCATAAAATGATTAAAATATAGAAAATGTATAATATTTTGCTAAAATATAGGATAATTAAACAAAAATAGGAATTATAGCATGTCTGGGATGAGTGCAATATTTACAAAATCATTTGCCTGACTTTTTGAGAAAAAAATGTGTAGCACATTCAAGGGAACATTAATAACAAACCATCAATTTTTTTAGTTCTAATAAGTTGTGGGCAAATGCATTTTCATTCGTAAAATAAACGAAAATATAAATATTTTTAAATCTTTCCTTCCATTGGAAGTGCCACTCAAAATTCAGTGCACAGTTAATAAATGATTCCCGCACTTTTTGAAGCCAAGGATACATGGGATTAATAATAACGGAAACATTAACGGCAGGTCGATAGGATAATAATGACTTACCTCTTGAAAATCACGCATTATAGAAATGATTGAAGAATAAATCTGTGATGAGTCGTTAAATCATTTATTATAAGGCGCACATTCTAATCTTACAACTTGCGAATAAAATGCTAGCAGTGTGGATTTCTACATTGCAGAATTTCTTGGACACGATGAGAACTATTTTTACAGATTTGCTTATTTTAGAACAGAGAACAGTTTTTTAGATGCCTGCAAAGAAAAAAAAAAAACATGATTAATAAAAATTCTTTCACCAATCAAAAGATGCACTAACAAACTGGCACAATTTTATGAATCACAGCATTATTGACGAAAACTATGCATGGGGTATCATATACATAACTTGAAAAAAACATAAATAAATAATAACATTTAAAGTAAAATTGATGCAGTTATATTTTCTATTCCTTGGAAAGTGTGATAGATGTCTGCATTTTGCCGTTATTTTAATTTTACGCAAACAACATTCATCACCTTTTGAACAATTTTCGAAATACAAATTATCAGTGTTAGTGCATCCCACCACAACTTCCGCATCTTGCATCATCCACCATTACTTACGCAGTGGTCCACGCAGTGCATAAAATCGAACAATTCCTCAACACAGGTTTCTTCAGTTTTCTTTCTGCTGTTAACTCTGTCGTTGCACTCTTGCAGCTTCTCCTGATACGCCGCGCATTCCTTTTTCTGCGCGCACTGCTCCTTGATGACAGTCTGAGGATCCTAACCAGAAAAATAAACTGATTAGTCATCAGACGGCATATTAGATATTCATCTAATATTCATCTTTAATATTCATCTTAGACACTTAGATATTCATCTGAAAACAATTTCTAACCATATCCACTAATACGATTGCTCACGTGTCACGTGTTAAATTACTCAGCAAATTATCTAGGCAATTACTGTATTTCCTCGCATATAAGCCGCACTTTTTCCCAACATTCTAAGATTATAAAAAGAGGTGCGGCTTATACATATATCATATATCATAAACATCGGATTTCTATTTATTAGAAAAGTAAACAAAAAATGAATTCAACACAAATAGTTCTGCATCCAATTTTAACCAGCTTCAAGAAAAATTGACTCTCATTAAAAAACTATGTAAAAAATTAATTTTAAGAATAATTAAACCTTTCTTTAAAAATAAGATCAAACCCCCAGTTGCGCTTTTTATGCGAGCAAATACGGCAAGTTGTTTTTCCAAGTTAATACTATTTATGAAAATTTATAATGATATTATGAAATTATATTATTAGGAAAATTTACCAAAAATTCCATAATATAATATTGAACAAACATGATTATTCATAAAACTACATGCCCTGTAAAACATGTGAACTGCAACTAATATTCAATTCTTCAAGCTCTAATGCTGCAATTATGAAGAAAAATTATGCAAGAATATGAAGAATAAATTTCGTAACAAGTATAAAAGAGTACAGTAACCCTGAGGAAGGATGAAAATTAGGTAATAGTTTTTTTTCGAATCTTTCATTGAATTCCAGCTTGAAATAATCACTAAACACTCAGTTCAACCTTGGACAAGGCCACGTCCTGCACATTCGTGGCCTCAAACGGAATACACTGACTAAAAGGTTTCATAACAGATTCATACATACCACTAATTCCTCCTCTTCTTCCTCCTGAAAAATAAATCAAACTTATCCATGAACATTGCAAATGAAATGCGTATCGATAAATGCGTCTAGCGGATAGCACGATACCAGAGTGAACAAATTAGCCACACACAAAATACCGCCATAACATGCAGAACAGAAAGCTGAAATATGCAAGCGTTGATTTAACACGTGAAATACCATCTGGTTTTAAATTACCTCGGGTTCTTCTGCTTTTAGCACAACCTTTTCCAAAACCATTTTCACCATTTCGGTCTGAATTTTCGGAGGAAAATCTCAAGAAGTAGAGAAATGGAATGCCCGCGAGGGGGCGCAGAGTTTCGCGTTCGGCAATCAAGGAATTATCGCGCATGCTGCTTTTCCGAACGCACGTTCAGCACGTGAGTCGTGACCCCCTAGCTGCTACCGAAATTTGAAACTGGTACACGTAAATTACAATAAAACTGGAATATTTTGAAATAATCTTTCTAAATAACGGAAAAACACCAACATTATTCAGAGTCATTGTTAAATAAAACATGATTGGTTCTATAAAGCATATCCTACTGGATATTAAACATATAGTATACTGTATAAAGGTTCTTAAATGCATTATAAAGAAAATTGCTTTTCTTACCATTGGGAAAATCAAAATATTAACAATATTATTCTGGAATCTTCGTTGGTAAATAGCATGATATGTCATGCATGAGATCAAACGGACTGGTAGCTCCAAGATGGCGCTCACCATGAAAATGGCTTCAGTTTTTCCAGCTGTATGCGAACGCGAATGGGTTTGTTCAAGGTCAGCAATCAGCCATGTGAAGTTGCGAGGTTCGAATTGAGTCTTTGCAAATTAGGGAATTTGTATGAAACCCAAAAATGAGCAACCACGCAATGCACTTGTGCTTGGCGTTGATGTTCGTGGCGATGTTGAAAACGCCCTTAGTCTATTGTGATTATTATTCAATGCTGGACGAATGGCAAGAAGAGGAATGGGCAGACCCTGGAGACATGCTACGCTACGACACCAACACGAAAACCATGGCCAAAGAAAAGCCAAAAGGTAAATAAAACTGATGTTCATGTGGATATCCTATCGTCAGTACTGCTTATCGTGCCATCACCATGACAAGCTGGTCTCATTCGATCGCCTTTCATTTTTGAATTGTCACAATGAAAGTAGGCGTCTCCATTCTTAGGTTGTCTTCTCTTTGAAATTGTGCTTTTTGACTTGCACATTACCTAATGACATTAACAACAATCACTAGGTCAGCTCCTTCATTACTTGTCTGCTGTACACGATCATGTCAAATTCACTTCAACATTGGCCAAACATTCCACTTCAGTCATGACATTACCTTCCGCTAATGCCATTACAAATAACCGTGTAAGGTAAACTGAAATGGAATGTTTGCTAGTAATGATCGTGTACATCTGAAAAGTAATGAAGGAGAATGATTGTTGGTAATGTCATGACTAGTGATGATCGTAAGGTTTGTTCTTAAAAGGTAATGACCTTAGCAGACCATTACTTTCTGAGAATGACAACTAATGATCATGTTAGGTAAACTGAAGTGAAAAGCAGGAACTAGAATAACACGATGGTGCATGTTTGACAAGTATTGGAGTATTTATTGCTGGTAATGTCATTATTAATGTTATCATTAGTAATGATTGGGTAAAGCACGGCTATTGGGTCAGCCTTCCCCGATAATGTTGTTGTTGTATAAATAAGCTATGTGTCTTGTCAGTCCAACCACGTCGAGAGATTCCGAACATCGATGATCATGGAATGGAAAAGTTTCCGGCCACACCACCATCTTGCGGGCAGCCTGAAAGCCACTTCTACAAGCGGTTCATCAGGAGTTTGCTGGCACACATAAAGTCAGAGGTTGCCCTTCCATCAAAATACTTTGATTTCGGCCCAACGTGTACAGCGGATGTGGCTTTCAGGCGCTTTAAATTGTGGTTTTATTGACAGCTGCACCTGTACGAGAGTTTGGAAGAGATGCAGTTCGATGTTCTGATAAAGCTCTCCGAGTCCGAAATGGCAATGCTGAAGAGTTACGTGTCACCACAGAGCAAGGTCGCGATCCAGGACGTCGACGAGATCCTGACGCACCTCATCAAGCACGTCCGGCTGTATCGCGAGACCACAGAGTACGCTGGAACGGTGACCTGGTTTGACCGGTTGCTGAAAACCGCACAGGACAAAGTAGGAGTTAATCAGGATCTCGGGCATACGGTGAAGATAAATCTGGCTTATCTGGTTTTCGTTTTTTCAAGTTCGAAGTGATTTCTGCCACGGTGGCTGGCTTGTTGGTCATCCTGATCTTCCGCCAACTCAGCCCAGCCAGGGCCTTCGTCCTGGGCCTGGTGCTGCTGTTTGTTGCTGGCACGGTGTACGAGGGCATCAACATGTACCAGGTATGTTCGTGTTGGAGGAAGACGCTCTTCAGTGCTGAGAGCACCTTGCATTTAAAGTGCCACTCAAAATTCAGCACGTATTTTAAAAGGATTTTCCCGATTTTTAAGCAAAAAACCGCTTGATTATCACCTACCTTCCATTTCAGAAACTCGAGGCGGAGAAGTTCGCCGAGCAGCACAAGCTAGCCCAGGTTCCAGAACACTGCAATCCCGGATCGGTGAACTTCTTCCGCCGACTCGGCTGGTCGCTTCAAGTCAACCTCTTGGGAATGGACGATCCGTGCAAGAAGTACTACGAGCTCCTCATGGTGGACACCCGCTACAAAATCAACCCCCTGGAGGTGCAGTATTATCATCTTCCTCACAGCACCCGTGTTGCGCTCAGATTGCTTAACCACTTTATTTCCTCCAGGTGACAACGGCTGCTCTCGGCAAGGTAGTCGAAGCCATGGCCAGGTTTGGTGGGAACTCCTTCGGCCTCTTCTACAGCAAGGCGTTGATGCACTTCAACTGGCTCGAAAAGATACTCTTCGTCATCGTAATGACCATCGTCTCGATCGCCGCCGTCATGTACATGGGACCGGCGCTGGTGTTTTCCATCCCAAGCCTGATGCGCGGCATGAGACGCACGGTAATGCCATCGTGGCTGGTTAGCATAACCTGGTGTCCAAGCACAGAAGCTTACGCAAAGTTTAAAATCACGATAACCATTGATTTCCATGCAGTCTGCTGGATTAGGTGATGTAAAAGCAACGATTTTTTCAAGGACTTTCAAAACAAGTTAAATGACTTGAGTTTTTACGGCAACAAAATCGACCATTAGATTGTTTCACAAAATACCTTTTTCCTAAACTGTCAAGTAATATCTAGTTACAATCGACTAATGGCAATTTAATACCAAAATCAAATCCTGAACTTCCCTGAGGTTTCCAGGTTTTTGGAAGTAATTCACCGACTATCAAAATTGTTTATAGAATATTCTAAAAACAGGAACTTCAGACAGTCAGTCAGGAACAGGAAGTCAGAGCGAAATGCCTGGAAAACTGAACATTTTCTTCCACTTACCTTTCTAGTACGTCCGAGAGATGGTCGAGGACATTCCCCAGGGCCAGCACCGGCCGCCCCTACCGCCAGGTGGCGTCCTGGCGCAGCGGACGCCTCCCTCCGTCGCCGTGGAACCGTGCTCCAAGTGTGGAAACCACCAGCCGGTGAAGGTACCAGTGCGTTCCTCGCCCAACAGGATCACGATCAAGAGCGGGAACAAGTGCATCAGCATCGAAGATATCGAGTCGCCCGAAACGCATGGTGGTAGCGACGCCAAAAGCAGCGAGGAGAACGCACTCGAGCCCTCGTCCGCTACTGCCATCAAAGATTTGAAGTGACCGACGTGATGACTACGAAAAACTCAACGCTTACTAAAAACACATTTATTAAGCCAAAGTGCTGGGGGGGCTCGATGCCGTCTATTTTACAGTGACGCTGATGATGCGAACGTCGTCGTACGGCTTGTCCGTCTTCGGGTTGGTCTTCACGTTGCTGATGTTCTGCACGACTTCCATACCCTTGACCACTCGGCCGAACACGGTGTGCTTGTTGTCCAACCATGGCTGTGAATGAAACGATCGGTTAACAGCATAATTCCGTTGCTGCTTTGGAACGTTAACTTCTACGGGCCTTGAAATTGGGAACTTAATTTTGCGATAGCTTTTTGCCTAAGCAACGATTTCAAACTGCAAAATTTACGTCACTGTGTAGAATGACGGATATTTTCGTAAAATGTAAGTTACCATTGCGCTCTTAATTTTATCAGAGAACGTATGAACATGGAAAAAGAACTCATCGTGCATTCCATCACTAAAATTAAACTGGTGTTAAAAATCTAAACGTCTCTTTGCCGAATGCATTTCTCATTTGTTTTCAAGTTCGGGACATTTTTCAGAAGAGCATCTGCAGCGCTCGTGCTAAAATTTACAAAATGATTTCCCTGACTTTCCGACCAAGCCAAGTAAATTACCTGACTTTTTCAAAATGAATTCTGTAAGGGATAATTTATTAATAACAAACTTTTGTTTTTCAGTTCTAATAATTTCTGGGCAGCTGCATTGTTACCAGTAAAATAAACGAAAGTCTTAATATTTATGAACAATTGCTTAGTACTTCGTCAGGGATTTCCCTGATTTTCCAGCGAAAACGGAATTTTCCCGGACCATTTTTCACTTCACTGACTTCGCAGCTGCGCATGAACCCCGATTTTTCCAGTAGTTTCATGTAATATTTATAGAATGCCATGCATTTTATGCGATGAACATTGTGCTAAAACTGTGCTAAACAGTAACTGTGGTGGAAAACCAATTAATCCGGACTTACCGTTGGTGTGACAGATATAAAAAATTGGGACCCGTTTGTCGCTGGCCCAGCGTTGGCCATGCTGATGGTGTAGGGCCGGTCGTGGCGCAGGTTCGGGTGGAACTCGTCCTCAAACTCCCCGCCCCATATCGATTCGCCGCCTGTGCCCGTGCCTGAAGAAATACCGGATTTAGAAAAACCTATCGCCGTCTTCCACCGCGTCGTTCAAAATCGACAAGAATCGTTACCTAGTGGGTCCCCCGTCTGGATCATGAATCCTTTTATCACCCGATGGAACACGTGCCCATTGTAATACCCGTTTTTGCTGTGAACGCAGAAGTTTTCCACTGTTTTTGGACACCTGTTTCGTTCAGAAAAAAATACAACAAATAAATGAATGTTGGCACACAGTATTACAGTATCGGTATCGGCATTGTTCAAAAAAAAAGAAAACACATATATTTCTTTTTTTAACACTATAGATGCGCATAGTGTGTATAATTAATACAGTTATAACTATAAACATCGACAAATAAAACGACCAATTCTGTTTTAAAAATGTTTTAATAAAGCATATCTGTATTTACCCAGCCACATTCCATGAATCAAAGTTCCTTACAAATCCTTACCAATTTTAATTTCGTTTCAAACCCAGTCGCTTTTCAAATTTTATATTGGACACTGATGGCATTAAATTACTAAAAAATGGTAAACTTACTCTTTGGGAAACAGCATACAGTGAATGTCTCCCATGCCCGTGTGAAGAATGCAGTTATTATATAGCCTCTGTGTTGCCGAGGACTAAAAAATAAAAAATATTTTTTAAGACCTTCCCTCTTACCGCTAAACATCGGTCACATTTTAACAAATGAATTCTGAAAGGTAGTTTTTTTCCTTTAAAGGACGTAAAACGAAATCTCTTACTTCTGTTGCAGCAATGATGTCTTCCTTGGAAGGTTTTTCGTTGAAGACGTCCCTCTCTGCATCCACACTTCAAAAGGTAAAAAAACGTTTCGAATGACCAAGCGCAAAAGACCAAAAACCAATTGGCATCGATCGTGGCCATGCCGGTACCTCTTGTGATCCTCCGGTTCCCGCTGGCTGAAGATGTAAAACCGGTTTTTCTTGAATCCCGTGCAGAACACGGTTGGATCGGACTGCACGTTGTCGAGGGCAGGGTTGTCGGACGCCTGCATTTCCATGGTGACGGCTGCGTTGGCCCGCTTTGATTTGCCCTGAAATTTTACGGGAACGTTAGACGCTGCGAGGTCCCAAACTTGGTCGAGACGGAAAAGTATTTTTACCTGAAACAGAGCCACTTGCAAAAACCGGATGTTCTCCGGCTTCCCGATGAGCTTTGAACACTGGTTTGTGACGAGATTGACGACTTCGCGTAGGAATATAAAAAGGGTTGCAAATTAGGCATGTCGTACCCATTAAATTCAACTCTGTCGATTATCCCTTTTGGGGTGAAGCCGTGAATTAGACATAATATAGACACCGGTAAAGTTTACGAAAATATTCACATCGATAAACAACTCAAGCCTTCAGCACCTTTCATTGGAAATGTCACGTAGGCGTTATAACCTTCGTTTAGAAAAACCCCGTGACACCTTAGAACATTTGTTCCTACCTTTCACGCCGAGCATTGTGGAATACAAGACGAAGTTTTCGCTTTCGTCGAATTCTATGTTGGCATAATTGAAGGCGTCGGATTTCTCCAGGTCGCGCTCGGCAGCCATGCGTCGGCCAAACTCCATGTTGGGCAGCAGTTGCTTGTCCTGCACAAACAAATGCGAGAAGAATTTAGGCGCACTGCATTTGCAATTCCGCCATCTTGCCGGAGAGCGCAGCCAACACCCACTTGTTGCAGTTCGGAGAACCGCTGCAGGGATTCGTCGAACACCTTGGAAAGCTTCCCGGTGTGGAACCTGAACACCCGCACCTTTCTGTCGGTGGATATGGTGGCGAATTTTTTGCCGCTGGCGGAGAACGTCAACCCGGTAGGGTATGTCTTGCACTGAAAAATCCAGGCCAATTGAACAAGTGCTGTTAATTTGACGCAATTTTCACAACTGCATTGACATTTGAGAACCGATTTTAACTATTCCGAATGGCGATGGTTTGTTTCGTGAGAAATTTGGGCAGGGTTCATTAGCTTTACAAAATCCCTTCCCTGACTATCCCCGACCAGCCGAAGAAACTTTCCGACTTTTTTGAAAATAAATTCTGTAGCAAAAACAAAACATCCAAGCACAGTGATGTAAAGGGGCCAAATAACAAACGCGAAATTTTTGCAAAGTTCGTGCTAAAATTTACGAGATCATTCTCCTCACTATCCCTGACCAATCCAAGCAAATTACCCAACATTTTTTGGAAATTAATTCCATAAAAAAAAGATTCTTCAATAACCGAATATATTAATAATTATAAGCAATTCCAAAACAATTCCTTGGCGCTTAGAGCACCCTAAATCGAAAGTGCCACTTAAAATTTAGCGTATTAAGAGGTTTCCCCGATTTTGTGAAAAATCAATTTCCCCCGACTATCACTGACCATTTTTACCCTCCCTGTGCCTGTTCAAGTAAATGCTTATCACTTACACCAACTAGCGTGAATATACAACAAGCCAGCAATACAAAAAGCTAGCCATAACATCAAATCATAACCCAAAATTAAAAAATATTTGAATTCCAAATTTCCAAATGTTCACGTCGGACAAATGCCCACCTTAATAAATTCGTATAAATCTGTGTCCAGCTTGGTGTCGAAGGCCAAATTTTTGGGGAATCTGTATTCCTGCTTCACGCCCGTCCAGTACTCAAGAAGACCGGTCTTGTCCACCGAAACCACGACTTCGAAAGCAGGATTAAACTGTCAAAATTACGGGGGGGAAATCAAAGCAAATTACAATCGCATTACCGTGACAAACGGCGATTTCAAGCGTGGAATTAGCATTACCTTGATGAGATGAACGGGATGATAATGAAGCTTCTCCAGGGTCCTCAAGGGCTCGTTTGTTCCATTTCCGTCGTAAATGTGAATGGCACTGCTTTCCGCGTCAGACCTGAGAAGAGACAAATGGTCAAAATACACAATTTTCCACAATAATGGAAATAAGTTTACACAAGCACGTACACAGCTAAGGCGGCAATGGCATCACCAGGAGTATGAATCCATTCACAGCAGCCCGGAACGTATCCCAGCTTCATCATGTTTATCATATCTACAAGTAATTTAGCCGATTTAATTAGTCATTTTGAAATGTGCATCACGCAGACAAAGGAACAAAGTAGCTCAAGAAAAACGCATTACAATCAGCGCGCCCGGGACTCACCAAAATTGACCACATCGAACACCTTCAGCGATTTGTCATTCGAAACCGTACAAAAAAGGGTTCCAACCGAGTTGGCGGAGACCCCCTGGATGTTTCCTGGACAAAAAACGTAACAGTTTGACCGTTAAACAAATGTCAATGTTAAAACAGGTGGGCGGAGATAAATTGGACATATACCCAAGTGACACCGAAAGTGTTTCACAAACTCTATTCCGTCCGTTACTTTCTTCCAAAACTTTACGTGCCCATCGCAGCTGGCTGTGATCAGGAAATCAGATCTGGAAGAAAATAGTAAGCGAATTCGAGATGAACTCGACAACTTTAAAAATGCACCACCTTGATGATACATGAAACCGATACAACAATTTGTACTTCAATTTAATACCATTTTTATAATATTTTAAATGTTATAGATATTTTTACGTAGATGAATACAATATATATGGTGTTTATATGGCCAAAATTTAACTATTTTGAAGGAATCCTGTTCGTTTGTTTAACAAACTGAAAGAAGATAATACCAAACGTACCGGTCAGCAAAGCTAAATTAATTCAAATTCAACACAATGTACCGTATTACCGCGCCTATAGCTGCTGGCCGGTATATTCGAATATATCGGCCGGCCGGCCGGTATATTCGAGAAAAAAATATACGGTACCGTAAAGCATACCGGTATACCATAATGCAGTAGCCTAGGAAAATGTATGGCAATTTCAGATTATACCGGTTTGATATTCCATTATTGACACTCCCTAGGAGTTGATAACTACAGGACATGCTCAAGTATTTCAAAACCAGACATTTAACAAGCACTGTAATTAGTGGTAATTGGTGACGCTGAAGCTTCCTGAGTAAAAAAAAATGGGGCCGGTATATTCGAGTAAATTCGCACACTTTTTATTAGGTAAAAACAAGCCTTTTTCAGTTATAACGGCCGGCAGCTATAGGCGCGGTAATAAAAGTTTTATAACAAGAAATCACTGCTGTTATCATTATTGTAAGAGAAGTTCGTTGCATGTGAAATGTGGCCGGCGAAGAACTTTAAGGGAACTTTGAATAAATACCCCAATAAATTTCAGTCGAATCACTGAACATTAAGCAAATATGAAACAAGTGGGAAAATTCATACTTAGTAACGACCAAGTGGGTGATGACATCACGGTGCATGTAGCTCTTTTCGTACAATTCTGCGGATGGAATGTTGTTCAAATACGTCTGCTCAAACTGCAAAACTGAAAATAAAAAAAAGCTTTTATCAGACCAGTTGCATAAACTTCAGAAAACATTTCACACAAACAGGTTCCACACTTCTTGAAATTCCAAATTTAATTAAATTACGTTTAAAGATATTCAACAAGGGGTTGATCACACTGGCAATTACTAAACTTTGTCAGGACAACCCGTGTTGGTGTCATTACTAATGACATTACCAACAATCATGCCAACATGCGCTCCTTCATTTCCTTGCCAGCCAAGTGCCAGCACACTTGAAAACAATCCCACTTTGCCATCAGTTAGAGAAGTAGCAATGCATTATGCATTCTGATGACAGAAGTAGGGCAATCACTCACGCACACGAGCATCAGAAGCTCTTGTTCCGATTGTCAAAATACATTTTGCCAAATCAAGGTCATCATAACTTCATAGCAAACGAATGACGCAATGGGACGAGCATACAACTTGCAGTTCGTTGCCGGGCATTTCCAACGAAACAGGGGTGCATCGCCTTACGATTACAACATCTAAACATTTGTTCCATTCACAAACAAAACGTAACACTGCAGGTCGACATAGTGTCCTACAGGCGTGAGAAGCACATGGCAATACAAGGGGCAACCTTGCACAAACAACCACAAACATGCGCCAAAACCACAGAAAACGCGGTCCAACGACAAATCAAAACATGTCCGAGGTCCTTACCTCTCCTCCTCTTCGGTTTCACGGCTTCCGACGGCAAGGGTCCGATCCATTCCTCATCATTTTGCCCCTTCTCTTCGCTCCGACTGCGTTTCGCACCCTCCGATTCCGCCATATTTCGAGTATGACGAAACGAAGGCGCGCGCATCTGGCCAGAAAAAGTGAAGCTCATGGCAGGAATTAAACTCTTCATAACTCAACAGAGGCTAATTTCCAGCTTCTCTTTAGCG
>JAQIXS010005448.1:0-12595 GCA_034700785.1 Rossiulus vilnensis
GATGAAATGAAAGAGGCAACGGCAATTTGGGAATACATGAAAATAGTACCAAGATTCGTGAAGATTTGTGTCGTAATTTACTGGCACGAATAGGTTGTGAAAACTGCGAAAGTTAAAATGGGAAATATGCAAAACAGCTGCACATCTTCTCATAGCTTCCAATTGCATTTCACAAATTTAGCATAAAACACTGGCTGAAAATTACTATTTATTTTTTTAAAAACACGAAAGGAAATAAGGGCAAAATTTGTTAAGCAAGAAAGTATTTATGACCATTAATTCGCAACCACATCATATTACAATTTTGAACGAAGTATATTAGAAGAAGAACAACAATAGCATTTCAAGGACAAAAGCTCATTTGGTATATAATAACAGGGTTCTGCCAGAAATAAAATGATGAACTTCCCTGACTTCTCCATTATTTTAAACAAATTTTCAATAACTATCCTGATGCGAAATTATAACAAATTTTAATGCAAGAAATGCTATGTTGTTTAATAAGGGAATTTTTTTATTTCTATAGATGCAGGATTGAATGAGAAACGAAATTCGTTGATTTTTAATAACATTCTCATGAAATTAAAACATGTATAATAAATTCTTAATAAACGTGATTTGCCCTTTGATATCCTTTGAATGACATTAAAGGGGGGGGGAGGAAATTTCAAATTGGCAAAGTACTGAAAATCGGTACATAAAGTATCAATATCATGAATTTTCCAAGACTTTCATGATTGAAGTTAAATTCTGAAACTAATGTCCCTGAATTTTTCAAAACATATCGCTATTCCCTGTCCTTTTCCTACACTTTTCCTTGGGGGAACCCTGAATAATGTTAGGAACTGTTAGCATCCGCAAAAATTCTTTATCAGTGATAAATTTTTTGTGATCTCTTCGTAAAATCTTTCTCAGTGATAGAGATCT
The DNA here is from genome assembly GCA_034700785.1 of Rossiulus vilnensis. Taxonomy (NCBI): domain Eukaryota; kingdom Metazoa; phylum Arthropoda; class Diplopoda; order Julida; family Julidae; genus Rossiulus; species Rossiulus vilnensis. The sequence continues at coordinate 928 of JAQIXS010005448.1, forward strand.
TTTGTAATTGTGAATTGAGTAACTGATAAAATTTTAAAAAAACTAGAATTTATTCACTACTGACAGATGGATTACAACTGTTAGATCGAATGAAATAGCCTGTCATGAAAACTACTAGGCCAAAACTAGAATTCCAGCAAGAAAAAAAACTAAAACATGGATAAAATGGATGACTACATCAAATGCAAATTGATGTTCCCTGGGTCTCCTTTCTGCCATCTTCAAAAAAAAACTGAAAGAAACGTTGTGTTCAGCTTAGTTCAAGAACCCCAAACCGTTTTATCGATCTCATTTTTCGCCTCTCAGCTCTCAACTACAATGCACACACCCAGTTGATTTAGATTACTGTTGGTATCATGATGACAAAACAACTCGCGGTACTATTTTAGGGATTCAAGAGACGTTTTTCAACTCGATTTATCCGCCTTTTTTATTCCCCTCAACCAAACCTAGAAAAAAGATGCCCTTCGATCGTTATTTGGGATTTGCAACTCTGGGCAACGAAACAGATTAGTCACGGAATAATAAATAAAAATCCAATTCAACTTGGAGTCACGAATCCCCTAGATCCCCCTTAAATCCTCCACATTTCCTGCCATTGTCAGCGCTTATGTTTCGAAAACAGTTTCTCCAAATAATCGTTCCGCACTAGGCATCCATGCAGTACACTACATTTTAAAATATTATAAGCCATTAAAAATAAAAATCGAGCCATAGCATATCGAAAGACCCGTGAGTTTAAAAGAAAATTTCAAACGAAAAAATAAATGCTGCATTATCGTGGGTTTTTTGTGAACATTTAAATATGTTCACAAAAATCACTTGAGTACAATTTCAAGATCCGAGCAAGGTCAATTTTTCGCCTAAATGTACAGCGTTCGGCACCAGGAAAAAAAGGAAGAGTCAGGGGAAGTCAGGGAAGAGAAAATGGTCAGGGAAAATTCTGTTTTTACTTGAAAATCAAGGAAATACCTTATGAATTTAATATTTTCGTTTATTGTAATGATAAAATTGCAACTGTCCACAAATTACTAGAGTAACTTGCAAAGAAACTGGTTGTTTGTTATTAGCAGAAATTCCCTTTTTTGTAACTGTGTTTGCATGTTTGTTTTTTGCTGCTTAGTTTATTTTTGAATAAAGTCAGAGAAATTTACATGGATTGGCCAGAGGAAGTCTGAGAAGGGAAAAATGGTCCTCATGATAGTCAGAAAAAATTCCCTTGTTTTTCGAAAATTAGGGAAATATCTTCTGAATGTGCACTTAAGTTTGTGTGGCACTTTCGATGAGAAATTCTCTAAGCACTAAGTAATAGCTTTAGAATTTTTTAAGGAAATGTTTATAAATATTTAAATTTTCATTTATTTTACTGATAAAAATGCAATTATCTAGAAATTATTTTAGGTTGCAAATAAACAAAAAAAAAACCAATAGTTTGTTAATAATACCAGTAAATGTTACCCTTTAAAATCACTGTTTGTGATCGTTTGTATTTGCAACGGAATTTATTTATGGTCAGGGAAATTCGGGGAAACGATTTCGTAAATTTTAGCACGACCCCTGATAAATTGCAGTTTCGATTTTAACCTTTTTTATTTCCATTAAGATTTCTGATACTGAAATACTTCAAGGTGGTTGGCCTACCATTATTTTTCCCATCTTTGTCATTTTTAATACAGTAACCACAACCCTCGAAATCACGTTAGGAATTAAATATTTATGAATAATTTGGGACATTTTTTTCCAGCTTCATTTAATCTGGATCGTTATTTTACGTTCATTTCCATTTTGCAAGCGCATTTAGGGGCACGGTCTCTTGAGACCGAATTGCAATGAGATCTTCAACGTCCGTTTGTTTCTGTTTTTCTATCCAGATCCGTTCCCAAGGCCGTGGGGAATTGCTCTTTTCGTTATGCTACCAACCAGCTGCTAATCGCTTTACGGTGGTCGTTCTCAAGGCCAGGAATCTGCCCAAAATGGACATCACAGGATTATCAGGCAAGCCAAAACCACTGTCGCATCTCATTTATAATTCAACGCCATTTCTTATTTATTTAGGCCGAACTTTTCGTGCCCACTGCCATTAATCCACAACCAATAATCGATTGGCGTCATAAGAAATGCACGCACAACGAATTCCATGAGCGATTGTGGACTTAAAAGTCCCAAGTGGTCAATCTGACCTTCGCTAGTGCTTCATCGATGCAATTCGAGACACCCTAACCTTTTACGCGGCATACTGACCCAGATCAACTTTGTGGTTTTATCCACAATGAAGGATCGCATCATTCTCATGAAATTCGTTGTGGAAATCTCTACAGGTTTTTCAAACACTGACTTTCTGGAATTACTTATTCTTTGTGAAATGTAGTTAAAATAACAGCAAAATAGGGAGAAAAAAATGGGAATAAATGAAGGCTGCCAAACCATAACGTATCAAGTGGCTAACCAATCAACTTTTCAGCAGAGGGAAGGGGGAGGAGAGAGAGGAGGGAAATTCATTCAAGCAACCAAAGTAACAACCGTACACCACTGACGTTGAAAAAAATTGTGTTCTTCAATTTTTCTTCCAATTTGGACAACTTGTGCAACACAAAACGGCGCATGTACCACACACATTAGCATTACGTTGTTGTGGTGACATTGTCAATTTTCGCTTCATATGGTCTAGGGTTGTCGCTATTGCTTCCTCATTACTATAGAAAGTGTCGAATAGCTCATACTGTACAATGTATTAAGCTGTCATTTTGGGGGAGGGGCTGGATCTTACAACGTTATGGTTTGGCACCCCTAAATATCATTCTCATATCAGTTTCCTACGTTTCTGGACTCAATGCCTAGTTAGAGAATGGATCTATCTAGTTATGGAAGTTTTCAAAATGAGTTTTCCCGAAGTTTGCTATGAAACCAAACTCAAAATCTGTTTAATATTTTCAACTCAATTTTACTGAAATTAATGTCACATACAGTGTAATTAGGGACCCCATTCGAAGTAGCCAATCCCTCTTATGTAGGGTATTTTATTATTTTAAAATGTCGCATTAATTTATAAAAACAAATTTTAAAAAAAGTTTAAAAAATTAAAGCATGTTGCATTGCAGGGAAAGCCGGTTTCAGGCGGTAGTAAAGCGGGTTTTTTTTCATTTTTTTTACAAATAATTGGGACATTTTCAAATTATAACAAATAACGCAGACCCTAGTGCACCACCAATTCCACACGTTATAAATAAATTTAGCAAAAATAACAATTATTAGAAGTAAAAATGAAGGCGTAATCTTTTCGCATAGTGGGCATCCTTTTGTGTCGACCACACACAATCTATACTCTTCGGATGTAGACCAAAACCAGTTGAAAAATGGCCTTCACATTTTAAAAACCCTTTTACTAATTTTTATTTTTATTGTTCAGATCCCTACGTGAAGATTTACATGCTGTACAACAATCAGCGCATCGCCAAGAAGAAGACTCACGTGAAGAAGCGAACTCTGAACCCAGTCTTCAACGAGTCTTTCGTGTTCGACGTCCCCTGCAACGAGGGCCTGGACAACATCAGCCTGGAGTTCCTGGTGCTGGACTGGGACAGGGTGACCAAGAACGAAGTGATAGGGCGGCTGGAGGTGGGCGCCAGGAAATCGCACGGAACGGCCCTGCAGCACTGGCACGACGTGTGCAACTTACCCAGGCGACAGATCGCAGAATGGCACAAGCTGAGAGAATAAGCGCTGACCAACAACTGACCAGTGGTCAGCTCGAATCAATAAGTATTGAAACCTTCCTCCTCCATCCCCCCATCTTAAAGCCTCCAAAAACAAAAAAAAACAAAAAATGCAATCGGTATATAAGCTGCATAAGCTGATTCTTGACAAAACCCTTAATATCAAATAATATTTCAAATCGACGATCCAATCAGATAATTTTCCCCCAGATTATTAACGGAATGGGAATCTCTCAGTTTGGTCAGTGGTCTTTTATGATTCAGCAAACTTGCCAACAAGCAGTTTCTTGCCATTTAAGATTTTTAATTGGTTTTGGCCTACATCTGAAGATTATTCACAAGAGATTCACAAGAAGATGAATCACAATTATTTTTTTTCATTTTCACAAAATGAATTGTAAGTTGAAGCTGCATTAAGCTTTTGCTCAGTATTGTTGGCAAGGTTCTTTGAGCTTCCACTACCGTTCAGTGGCAGCGCTGAATGCGCACATAAAACTGTTTAACTTTCCTAAAATCCCAAACGGCCATCACTGATTACCAGTGTCAAATAAGATGCAACGTATTTAAACTTTTGAAAATGTATATTGCACCAACAATTAGCCAGAATATACATGTACCAGTCTTGAGTTTCACCGGGTTTGTGACTGCAGTGTGCAGGATACCTTTGAAAAAATATTACTTATGCATTGAATGATGTTGCAAGAATGTTTTTGATGAACTTTTGGGCATTTAGGAAATAGCAATGTTCTATTATCGTGCTATTTTGGTAGCAGCGAGGCTTTTTCGTTCACCCAATGGGGTTTTTACATTCCTTTGTTTAAAAAATCACGCATTTTCAGACCTTGTCTACCGTGATTTGCTGATATTTACGATTATTTCCGAAGCGTTACATTTGACATCCTCGTAGGTGTAGATTAATGGGAATTATGCAGATGCTTACGTTAAGAAAATAATCTACAAACAATGAGTTGAAGTTCACAGTCAGTGCCATCAAAAATTGATCTGCAAAATTTGCATTGTAATTGAGGATTACAGACATATTACTTTCTCGTTGGCATTAGTCCATCTCTGATGTGGATACTGAATTACAGATCATTGCAAGAAAAAATTCTACCTTTCGGCCAATAAAATGCTAAATTTTATTTGCACTTAGAAGCAGAAAAATGTGGTTTTGCAGTCTCGTGTGAATCCAATGAAAACTAAACCACTCGAAAGAATTTTGGTCTTATCTAATTTGCATTTTGCAAATTGAATGGATCATTTTTACATCAAGTCAAATTCGAACTCTTAATTCAACTCTTGTATGAAATTCTCTTAAATCTTTCTAAATTCAATTATCACATCAGTTTTGAGCTCTTGCTTCAACAGCACTGAGATATTTATTATCAAATTATCTCTTGGCAAGGATCCATATTTGTTGTTCAGTCTTAGTATTGATGAAAACATGAAAGTCATGCAATACCTTCCATTTAGCACGATGTTTTTAAAGTATGCTGTAAAAAAAGTTTCAGTTTTCCAGTTTAATATTATTAGCGCGCTATTTTTCTATTTTCAACGAGGATATTTTTCATTTACTTCAATTTTTGCTTACTCGTGTGCTAATTAAACGTTTTCTCGTTCTATGTTCATCGAGTTAAGTGAATCTCAATTCAGGGTAAGATTAAGTACCAAACTATGTTTATTTGAATGTTTTATTACACTATATTCGAAGCCTGTACTATAGTAGTTGTAAATGCTGTTCTTATAATAGTGAAAAACAAAAAGATGAATTAATATGGGAATTCCTAATACACGGATGTATATGTGGAAGGAATAAAATGCCACGCTACTTAAAACGAATTCGTATCTTATTTACACCAAACATAAACAAAACCTGGAGAAATTGACCATTCAATTATTCAAGAACGCATACATGTATGTATTATTCATGTAATTTGACATTCTTCTTATGATCTTGGAAAGTGTTAAAATCATCTTCGGGCACTCTGTATGAACAAGGTCTACATATTTAATTTGAAATTATTGTCATGATAAAATTCGTCAAACTGTGATAAAAACGTTTTTTTAATTGCTCTATGGTAATTAGTTATTTTTGTATGAAATTTTTACATTGGTGTTTCATGCAGATTCTTCACTGAAAACATGTTTGCTCTTTTCTTGCAATGCATAACAATAAATTGTACCCTGCATAATTATCCAGAACTTTGACCCCACGTTTAGCGCAATTACAACACAATAAGGCACATTAAACCCTAGACTGATCTTGCTCAAAATACTTAATTACTTGATATACACGCAGTTAGCAATATCTCAAGAACTAGGATCAAAGATTTCGAGTTTTTTCGTATAGTGTGCCACATTTGTTTTATAATTTAAAATTCACGTACATTAATTGGTGTAGCTCAATTATAATAAAACTAAAATAATCCATCGTCCTGTCCAATCAAATCAATTAGTATTACCAGGTAACAGGACTGCGTTAAAACGTTTTAAGAGTGCGAATCAACTTAGTCGAACTGTTGAAGTGCTTTCAAATAGTTTTTACAACGCAAAACAACCCGCAAATTGTCTTCACTCGTGCTTTATTTACAGTTGCACGAACCTCAGAACAAGATTCTTGAAACAAGCAAGCAAATTTACAAAGTAATTCACTTACGTTTTTGGGCATCCCACGGTGCAATGGTGATTTCTATAATCGCCGTTTCAAACACTGCACCGTGGACCAATGATGATGGATGTCGTATTCATATTTAGCGCACTATTTCAAAACACAAATCGCGACTTGGAACACTGTGTCTGTGACACTAGTTCAATTTCATGCACTTGCCAACTACATTGTACTTCCGATCAACCGTGATCATTAAAATTAAGTGATTAACTCATTCGTCCGTGATTTATCGTGAAGGCATTCCTGAAATTCACCTCACATTTCGAATAATGTGGTCAGTGGCGCCATCTCAAATTTCTGTAATTGCTAGAATTATTTCTTTTATTCAATAGCGCTTCACCTAAAAGCAGTCTGGAGCTTACCTTGGTTCGGGGTTGATCATGAATTCTGTCACGAAATTGGGTCATTATCATGTTCTAAAAATACGGACTTCGAGGAAATAAACGACCTAACATTTAAATAAAATTATTGCAAATCAAGCATTTAAATTCGGTTCTGAGGGAGAGTTCTGAGAGTTTATGTCGCGATTTCCCAAACAAAAAAACTCAGAAGAGACTAACACTATCAACTCTTGGTGGCTGGTTGTCTACTATCGCTCTTCCAAACTCTCAAGTGGACATAAGGTATTTAGGAAGCTTTTCAGTCATTTTCAATTGTCATTAATAAACAGGTCTATGCCAAACAAGTAACTCTAACAAACCAACTGTTGCATATTAATAGAAAACCGGCGAAAAAGACTGATTAAATAAATTATGAGTGCATTTAACGACTGAACTTGAGTTGTGCACCAAGGATAAGCAGAGTTGCCGTGTAGCTACAAGTATTAGAAAATTAGGCAACATTGTGCAGACCTGAAAACTAATACTTCTTCGTTTCATCTCTGCACACTTTCACATTGTACAAATTTAATAATCAAAACAACAATAATCACAATACACCACCTTGGGTATATATTGGCCATGTATGAAAGCGAATGTCAGCACATCTCACCTGTAAGACATAAAACATAGGATTGTTCAATTCTGTTGCTGCTGGATTTCAATTCAAAAATGTTTAAATCTAGCTGCGTTTTTCTGTCGATAGTATGTTTCGCATGGGCTACAATAATATGTCCAGTATGTGGTTAGTTAATAAGCTATCTTTGACATCCTGTACAAGATGGTGACTTTGCAACACGGCTACATATGATGGTCTCATTTGAAACAAAAAAGTTATTTTTTTAATAAAGAGTAATATACAAATGAATGCCATTACTGCAATTTCACGTTTGTATGTGACTAAAATATAGCACACAAATTGTTAATTTCTTAATTGTTTATCTGTTCACCAGAGAAGAATGGTTTTTGCCCTGCTGTTGAAGACCTATGCAAAAATTCGTGTTCAATTCAATGTACGAATGACCAAGACTGCCCAGGAAATCAATTGTGCTGTGTGCATGGCGACGGAAACGCATGTTGCACAGAAGCGACTAAAACGTGGCCAGGTGGTAAATAATAAATTCGAGGTTCGTATTGTATAAACTTTAAATCATTGGCAATTATTTATTTTTTACAACATTTGCTGCGTCTATAACTACACAATTATTTCTGGCTTCATCGCTCTTATGATCTTTTAAATATCTGTCGCTTATAAAGGATTATTAGCTGTTTGCTATTAGTTCTGTGATTTTTACTCTTTTCAGGTAATACACACTCTGTGAAATCTTATTAATTCCCACATGTCTCCTGATGTTGTGTTTCTACAGGATCGACAGTTATATTTCATTTTGAAAACACATATACAGTACTTTACATGCTTAAGCTTATTGCTTAGCTCTTAAAATTACGTGTATAACAATGACGAGCTAAAATAAAATGTTGCCAAACACAGTTTAATGTGCATAATTTCAGTGTCGCTGGTATAATTAGGAAAATAAGTTAAATATATTTTCCCAATACTCTTATTTTTAGGGTTAAACTGCATTGGGCGTTTTACCAATAATAGACACAGTGCAGCACACCAAAAGTTAAACGTATCAAACAATATTACAAATGTATCAAACTTTTTTGTTTTTTTAATAAACATTTAAATACAAAAGGGCTTTTTTGCATCAAAAGTTGTGCAAGTTACAAAACCTTTTTTAACTTTTATTGGATATGTGCAGCCACTTGAAGGATAATGTCATTGACATAAGGTGAAATTATTTAAGCAAAACCAACTAAACAAATTTTTAAAAAATAAAAAGCAAATTTCTAGTCGTAGGTGTACATAACGTTAAAAGACAACAATTAACCAGTACAAAAAATATGAATAAAAAATATATGAAAGAGACACTAAGTAAGCTAAATACACACCTAGCTATTTAGACTAGTCAAAAGCACCAATTAACAAAAATTTAAATAAACGTTAAATAAAAAGTTTATAGCGACAAAAATGCAAATTCAAAGGTTAAAAATTTTACGAGTTAATTAAAATACTAAAAACTACCAATAATAACAAATGACTGAAATGAAGCATAAATAACATATAAGAATAAATTTAAATCAAAATAACAATTATAAGGTTTTTGATAATAATAATAATAATGCATCAAATCTTTATGCTTTCGATGGTTTTGTTAGTTAATCTCTCTCAGTAGGATTTGAAGATGCCTAATATTATGGGCGAAACGTTGCTTAATAAATTTACATGAAAGATTTGATCGTGTTCTCAGAGTATCATCGTGTAGCAAAAAAATGCATTAATAATTACTTGTTTACGGTCTATAATTGCTTTATTAATGATGTTTTTATTTAATTTAATTCCTTTTCAAACGTCTTCCAAAATAGTTTATCATTTTGGAAATGGTATTTACTCTCTCAGGATAAGGATTAATAATTAGATAAACTTGAAAAAAATTATGCAACGGGAGTTTCCTCTCAATGAAACCTGCATAGATGGGCATAGTAGATCGTACAATTTAATATTTTATAAATAAACGGGAAATATCCAATTTATAAAAAATAACGCAGACCCTAGTGGACGACCATTATTATAATACGTATTTGAAGCAAACATTTCCGAGTGTAGTATTTTTGTTTGTGTTACACAACAACATGTACGTTTCACTCCACACCTGTGCAAGCCCATGATGCTCACGGAATAGGGCACAGGTTGCATTATGAGAAAAAAACAGGGTACATATACAATGTATTCACAATTATCGAAAACATATATAGGTCTATCAATTTGAAAATCTTGATTTTTTATTTGAATATTAAAACACCAGTAAATAAATTCACTATTAATTTAGATTTTATTTTTCTCGGTCTTATTCCAGAGTGATGTCTTTCACACATCTTTCACATGTTTGTATCGGTTTTTATTTTTAGTTGGATCAATCTGGAAATTTGCTCTTTAACTAGCCGAGATTTACAAAGTAGAGATGCATTCCAGGATGTAACTTGACTCTCTAAAAAGCGAAGCAAAAATAGAAGAAATATGAAGCAGTGAAACTAGAAAATTACAGCAAACTACACAAAAAACATGAAACGAGAAAACATGGGTGAAAACATCATAAACTGTAATGACTAGAAAATAAAAAAAAGAATAATAAATAAAGTATCCAAGATTTGTTTGTAAAATTTTAAGAAGGCAAGAGTGTACTGAAAAGGGTAAAAGATTTTTTCACATAATTACATTGAAACATTCCAATAAAACACGAGGAACATAACAGACGAAACAACATAAAAACTACACAACATAAACTGATTTAAAATACCTTTTCTTCTTTAAAATGTTATTTTATAAGTACACGTATTGACATATAAGAGTTTTGCAATTAACAATTATCAAACTTAAGTTCATTTCGTGTAACAGAAAATAAAACTGAATTGATAGCAACAACTATAAAAAGTACGTTCAGTGTTATTCTAATTGAAAATTACCACTAAAGCAATTAAAAAAGGATATGTGTAGGACATATTCCATCTAATATACCAATGTTTATAACGCACGTATAAGCAGAACAGAAAAATCAGTGTTGGAAAGTTGCGATGAGACAAGGAGTTTGAAATACATTTATAAACGATATGAGAAAATACTTGTTATCAAGCAAGACTGATTTATCACAAAACTTTGATACACAACGACAGTTAAAATTCTCATACACCCCCGTTAATAACGTTTCCCATATTCCTATAATTTCCTGAAAATTTCTCAAAAATCAAATGAAAATTCGCAAAATGTTTTTTAAACTTTTTCCAAAAAGCTCTTAAGCCCCTTTGCTAAATTGTAATAACACAATAGTCGGAAATTCTCTGAAAACACTCTAAATCATTTAATCAATTTTTAAAAAAACCGGAATAATTTTCGTAAATTTATATGGAAAAATCCGGAATTTTCAATTGATTTCGAGGAATAAATGGTTTCAGGAAAGTTATCAAAGAATTTTCGCATTCTTTTAAATTTATTAAAGAAATTTATGTGAATTTTCGTAGCATATGGAAATTTTGCGAACTTTGATGAATTATTTTCCGAAATTCGTTAACTGACGGCGTCTATGCGATTTGTGAAAGTTTCGTATGCGTTTTATTTGAGAAAATATCAAATAAAATCCGTAGATTTATTTTGAAAATTGTTCAGAAAATCCGTGAAATCCGTCGAAAAGAAATTTCTTAGCGAATTGAATTTCGTCATAGACATGAGCAGTGGCCATTGAAGACGTGAAGTAAAATCCCAGCCTAACTGGCCGTAGACATTTGCTAATTGAAAGCTTTTTCCCTTTTTCTGACTTCTCTCCCCGCAGCCCCACCCACTCCACGTCGATTGACAGGCAACTTAAAATATAGGAAATATAGGTTTTATAATAAGGATGTCTGGTATGCCTGGACCATACCGGTAGCCTACTCATAAAAAAGATCACCATATACAATCGCATGAAATGAGCAAAGTGTAAAACCCTGAATAATTACCCAATGGTGACCTCCAAGGGTTATTGGATTTCTTTATTTTCAAAGGAGATCCGGAAAATTTCGCGTATGCCTAACAATGAAAGCACACCTTCATGAACTAGAGAAATCACAACTTCTTGCAGGCTACAGACCAGATATTTTGAATTTGAATCTATTTGACTCTCAAGCAATTTAAATCCACAGACCGAAGCCCCCAGTCGCCCTGCTAAACCTCTAATTCAGGCGTATTCATCGTTGATTCGGTATTTTTGAATTAAAAACAAAGTATTTACAGGGTATTTGGAAATGCAATTCTACTGCCTACCACCATCACAGCCGGCATTTTCACCGGTCACCTCATTTCACGCGGAATTGTT